>CAKNEU010000002.1:839146-1123475 GCA_930272665.1 Mariannaea elegans | reverse complement strand
CCGTCTGTTGGGCGTACCTTATATAACATGCCCCCCCCCCCCCCCCCCCTTGCTGTTGATCGCGGACGACTTGCTCCGGGCCTGAGACAGGAGAGTTGTAACGGTTGAAAATTGTATCCTTGCCATGCTCTCAGGTTTTGTTAATTGAGAATTTCTCGCCTTGGTTTTGAAGGTGCCAAGTTTAGTAGTTCCTTCTGAAGTGTTTTTCGAGTTGATTCTATGGAGTTGGTGGCTGGTATGCAGTGTGGAGGGCACCGATCTAGCTATCGATGGTTACTTACAGGCAGGTCAAGAGAGGTTCAAATGACAGAAACACCGAGACCGACAAGGTTATCACCTTATTAACTACTACCCATGCACTGCAAAGTGACCCGATTTCTATGCACATGTAGAAGCCCTTGTTGGTGAACTATTCTGCTTGACCTAGTAAAGTCTGGGTGTGAGTCCGTCCGGATACGTCAACTGGACAAGCAGGGATCCACGTTCTTGGTAGGTTCATGGGGACGGACGTCCTTGGAATAGACGTGTAACGGGAGAACCTATTGGTAGTTGTGCCGGCACCATTCCGTTCAGCAGGCATTTTCTTTGCCTGTTCACTGTGTCTTACAGGAACTTTATTCTCGATTTCAATCCTCTGCTCTAGGAAATGTTTCGGACTCTGCTGGCTGGCTAGTTGTTTCTTGTTTCCTTTTTTCACCACAAAATAGTCTTCTGGAGGCGTAAAAAGTTCCCCGCTAAAAAGTCCTTGGTGCCTCTTTTAGCGCCCCCCATAGGTCCCTTGGTGGATGTTAGTAAAAGGAAGTGAGCCACTAGGGCGGGGATCCATGATACGGCCGGGGCTACACGTACCGCGGCCTTCCACTAACCAACGTCATGGCATCGAGATCGATCGCCATACTTTCTCCCGATCAATGTCGAGTGATCGAACGAGGATCGAACAGTGATGCCCTAGAACGTCATTACAACCCTTCACGGTCGTTTCCAACGCGTTCAGCTTTTTCGCGTGTATATTTTTCCCACACGATATATAACCTGGACCCTAGCCCGGCCATACCTTGAAGTTAGGTTAAAATTCACTGCTAGTATTTCGCTTGCTCTCTTGGCTACTTTGACCTGAACATTATACTTCGGCTTCACAAGGACTCTTTCCTATCTCATCCCACCGAATCACATCCCAATATATAAATTTACAACCGCGCAGCGGATCAGACAGCACATCCACTGATACTTGGGCTTCTTACAACTCCTCCATGCCAACGCACTCACGCGTACACATCACCACCACCGCCATCAAGAAGCCTGTGTAGCGTCAGCTTTTGTTCCTCTCTTCATTACCACTACGCTGCATCCACCGCGACATCTATCTGGCCCCGCATTGAGCCCGACCATCCCATCTCACGTCGTACCGAACGATTAGTCCAAACTCTCTGTGGCCCGTGTTTAACCTCAGCCGTCGCATTCGGCCCACAAACCCGCCGAAGCTTCGCCCATATCAAACTCTCTACACAGGAGGCTGGAGTGCTTCTCGTTTTCAGAGACCCAGATAGCCGACAGCCGAGGAATCTTCGGGAAGCGGAATCGAAACATAAATTAGACAGGATTTCCTCGCTTCAATTGCTGGTGTTTCCTGCAGTTTTTAATCATGCCGAAGAGATATCTTGACGTCGGAACAATGGATTCTATGGGCATCGATAAGCCACAACGTAAGGTATGGCAGCTACGCGCCTCCCGTTTTGGGCCATGAAATTAGCTAACAGAAATCAACCCAGACTGAGCGGTCACATGAGGAGAACCAGGAACGTGCCTACATTGCCGCTTCAAGGCGAGCGGATCGCAGCATCGAAGCTCGCGTCCAGTCAGCCCGCATGGCAAGCGAGATTCACAAAAGACGCACCGGCAAGGCATTTCGAGTCACTGAGGAGATTGTTATGAAGGAGGAGATGTATGAGGAGGAGGAGGATGATTTCCCGCGATCATATCGATTACTAGGCCCTCACATGCAAACATCTTCGCCAGAGATGAATTCTCGTGTCGAGACCTACTTGACGAACAGAGTCGCCATGTCGAAGTTACTTTCAGCCAGCGAGCATGATTGGAACAACAACGCCATTAACCAAGCTTTTGCCCAGACATTCCCGAACGCCAACCGCCAGGCTCAAAGCATGTCCCAGCGATGGTCAACTCCCGGATATCCTGTCCCCCCCCAACAGCAACAAGATGGCCGGCTACACGGTTCCATGGACAGCTCCTTTGATCCAAATTTCCAGGCTATCAATTATAGACACACACAGAATGAAAGGGGCCATTCCCTTTCATCCGCGGTGTCGCCGTTGGACCTAGATGAGCATAACCCATCACCACCAGCTTTGACCCCTGGATCCGGATCCCACCCGCACACACCACAATCTCAATCATCAACTATTTTCACCTCCAACCATGCCTCAGTCCCCAACATGATGGGCGTTGGATCAGATGGCTCTGTCTTCACTTCTGAGCTGCCTACAGAGGCTAAGATGTTGATGGGCGTGGATATGACTGATACATTTGGTGCGAATATATATGACCATCAGGAATGGAGCCCTACCAATCCGCATATGTACAGCTATCCCGAGCTTCCCAAATCAGCGAAAACCCACGAAGGGGAGGATGGAGACGGCTTGTACATGAATAACCTGGCCCCGATGGATTGGGATCCCGTTCAAGCTCCACCCAGTGAAGAACCCTCATGGGATTCGTTCATTAACGACAATGCCTGGGGCACCGATCAGCAATGAATACGCTGATGTATACCAACTCTACTCATGATGACTTATGATTTACTTGATTCGGTTTATTTTCTATTGGCGAAATAAACCCCGACAAAGCACTGTGTGCCGACCCAAATGATCAGGGTCGTTTCTCGAGCTATCTCCGAATTCCACGCGAGTTGGTAAGGGAGACAAAACCGTCATATGTACGGAAATTTTTACGTTTAATTATTATTACTTTTTGGATACGTCTAGGCGTTACAACATTATTTTTGCGCGGCTGTCTAATCGGTAAAGGGATCGATTAGACGGGGTGGTTTGGGAAAGACACGATTACCACGCTTGTACAATGTGAAGGAAGCAATGTACGAATCTCATTTGTCCTCCTTCGGAGGGATGACGAATCACTTGATGAAGTGTGAGTTTGGGATATCAAGGTCAGGTGCAAAACCATCAAGGTGCAAATTGCACCATATTACCGAAGCGCCCTAGGCATTGATTTCCGATGGAGAGGAGCAACCGGTGAGAAGATGCCCAAGGTGGCATAGTGACAGAAATGAGTTAAAAAGGATAAGGTGATGAAGAATTGAAAAGCAGCGAATGGCTTGCGGTTGTCGCCATAGGACTAGTCGTTAGTAGCCGATTTCCAACGAAAAAAATGATAAAAACAGTCACATAGCAATCTTTCTCTCGGCCCTTTATTGATGTGACTGGAAGCTATAAGGTGAGGTTTATTTCAAGTTCCCAATCTGGTAGATGTCAGGGTTGCGATTCGCTGACTGACGCCTTGTTGGTGTTTATGAGTCGATGGATGCTGCATATAACCACTCCGGAAACTTCCTGGCGTGCGTCCAGCTACAACCATGATACGATACGGCTAGCATGGTGATGGCCCATGTTGCCGGCCCATGTTTCAGCTGGGCAATGATGTACTGATAGATGATACCAGCAAGCGGTCAAGCAAAACGAGGTATTAAAATAAAGGGACTGTTCGACATATACTGGCCCTCAGCGAGTGCTATCCGTGTCCTTGTTGAGTTGCATGCATCTAAGTATCTCACTGCTACGTAATCTGTAGTCCTAGGTGATGGGAAGGATGAACTGTTGAATCAAAAACCGCCCCCTCAACTTGTATGTATGTACTGAACTTTATCAGTTAGTCTCTAGCGATCACTTGATCAGTTATTTTGCCTCCGCATACCATCCGCCCGCCCCCAGCCTGATTCATCCATCATCTCGAGACACGTGCTCGTAACCAACGAAATACTAAATCTTGACACCTCGTGCTCGCCTTGTTCGACGAGAGAAGTCAAATACACGAGGCTGATCTTGGGCTAACGGGGTTTCGGGAGGCGGGCGCACATGGCATCAAAGCCAGACACTGACGCCATGTGCGTCGATGATTGGTCTCTCGCGAGCTTCCGCAAGAGCGCGGTAATCAACGAAGGTACTGTAGCAGGGTCCGGGCCCGTGGGTAGCTTTTCAAGCGGTCGGGAGGAAGATGAGATATGCGAAACTATTAGAGCAATCGAATATGGTGAAATATACGGGTAGAAGACGAGGTGCGAATGCGAGAATTGTTTGCTCTTTTTCTCTGAGTTTGCCTCTCTTTGTGCCCTTTTCCGCCTACTCTGCGTTGTTGAACCCCTGGACCAACCAACCACCATTATCTCAGCTGCCCGCGGAAACAATGAGGTAAGATTTGCGTGCATGTCCACATGAGGAATCGTCAAACATCAACATCGGCATCGGCATCCAGTTCCCGACAAGCCAAGCGATATCTTTGCTTGTTCTGGGCTGAGTTGCCTGCCTACAGGTAGGTATTGGTTGTCAGCCCGCAGAATCCTTGCTCTTACGCAAGCTTTCTTCTTGGTCGCTTGACCCTTCCCCCCATGGAACTCGGGCACCTGACTCGCCTACTGTGCTTCCTCCTTCTACACGGTACCGTACCTCAGAATTACAGCGCCCATTCTTCCAACGCTCCAGCGCACGCACCCCCCCTCCAAAGTTCCCTTATCGCCCTAACGCATTCACCCCGCCAAAGCGTCCTAGAAGACCCTCTCCTTGGAACTTCGCGATCCTCACGACCTCTGCCACATAATCCTCAACTTGTTTTTTTCCTTTTCCCCATCTCGATTCCTTCCGCCCTCTCCTACGACTTGTACTGATATCTCTTTCACTCCGTACTGGCGCTGTCTGCCTCCAGCTAGGCTTTTGCCTTCGAGCTGACAATTTCATCCCTCTAGCCGAGACCTGCGTATCTCTCCCACGTCCATTGTCCAGTCAGCAAAGCCTCTCAAACCTCCAGCGACAATGTCGTCATCGACGCCGCCACTCACAGTCGACACGCCGGACGAGCCGCAGCAGAGCGACGGTTCCAAGCTGCGCACCTTCCTTGGGATCCTCAAGAGGTGAGCTTGCTCCTATTCATCCCGCTACCTGCGATACCTTCATCCTGCGACCAAAAGCTCCTCGCAGTATATGGGGCGAAGTCGGACCTTGCCACTATGCGGAGCAGAAAGGGGAGGATACATATTGGACGTTGCATGGGCTATCGCTTTTTTTTCTTATTAGAAAATGTCGTTGCTGACCGCCTCTCGCTTTTCGACAGGTTCATTGGCGTGTCGGATCTTGCAGCGGTTAGATTCTCGCTGCCCTCGCAGCTCCTCGAGCCTACCCCGAACCTCGAATATTGGACCTACCTTGACGCCCCCAATGCCTTTGTAGCCATCGGCACATCAGACGAACCTCTCGATCGCATGCTTGAGGTTGTCCGGTTTTGGCTGACCAAGGATCTCAAATATGCCAAAGGCAAACCTTGCAAACCTTACAATTCTTGTCTCGGCGAATTCTTCCGAGTACGTCTTCATCTCAGAATTACGACCCAACGTTTCGATGGTTAGAAGTAGGCAGCTGACAGAGGTTCAGTGTAACTGGGAGACCGAGGACAATGCTCCTCCCATCGACACTCAAATCCTTCTGCCAAATAGCAATGGGGATGCCAAAGGGGGTCTTTCTAGCTTGAAGACTCCCGCCAAAAGCGAGCAGAATGCCTCTTCCGTCTCCTTGTCTGTCCCGCAGCACGGAGCGCCCAGAGACGAGCATACCATCCGCGTCTCTTATCTTACTGAACAGACCTCTCACCATCCTCCTGTTAGCGCATTTCACGTCACCTGTCCCGAAAAGGGCATCACTGCCCGAGGTTTCGACCAGATCTCCGCCAAATTCACCGGTACATCAGTCAAGGTCCTCCCCGGCGAGCACAACATGGGCATCTTCATCGCCCTTGACAAGCGTGACGGCGAAACGTACCAGCTAACTCACCCCGCGGCTCATCTGGGTGGTCTTCTCCGAGGATCGCTCAGTGTCTCAGTCAGTGAGATGGCCTATATTACCTGCCCCAAGACCAAGATCAAGGTTATCCTTCATTACGTTGAGGAGGGCTGGTTAGGCCGAAGCACCAATAAGATTGACGGTGTCATCTTCAAGTACGACCCGGAAAATGATACCAAGAACCGAGTGCAGGACGTTCCCGATGAAGATGTGCTCGCGAGGTTAAGCGGTCCCTGGAGAGAAAAGGTCATCTTCACCCTTGGACCTAGACCTGTTGTACGTATTCGCTACTTCGATCATAGTCGTCGGCTGGGTCCTAACTTATGTGCTAGAAATCTGTCCCCGTCGAAGAGCAATTTACTATTATCGATATCGAACCCCTCAATGTCGCTCCCAAGGTCCTCCCGCCCAAGGAGGCCCAAGCTCCCCATGAATCTCTCACCCTCTGGGGCGGCGTCACTGATGCCATCCTTTCTAAGCAGTACGGTAAGGCCACACAGGTGAAGGTCGAGCTGGAGGAGTCTCAGCGCGAAAAGGCCCGCCAGCGTGAGGCCAACAACGAGATCTTCCAGCCCGTCTTCTTTCAGCACGTCACCGGCAACGGCGGCAAGCCTGATCTCACCGACAAAGGCCGCCAGGTCCTAGAGCGGGCTCAGAAAAACGACTGGTCGCTTGAGGGAATCTTATGATTAGAGAACTACCCCGCCTTGGGTTCGAAGAAAGCGAGTTGATAAAGAGTGGATAGTATCGAAGGCAGTGAACATTGCTTGGGACAAAGCGGGTTTCAACATCCTGGATTTGGTATACACAAACGGTACATGTTGCCACAGAGGCACACCCTTGGGATAGACAAGAATACATCTTTTTTTTTTTGCGCGACGGCGGAAAGGAAGTAGAGAGAGTCGAGGTTGACCAGAAATCGGATTTGCATGGCGGGTTGTGCACACTTGTTGATCCGGAGTTGCAGGAGTTTTAATTTCTTCATCAGGATTGCTGGCTTCTTAAGAGTCTTACATAGCACCATTTCACAACACCAATCAATCTCCCCTCCCAATCATTTGGAATGGGCAGGCTTTAGTTAGCTGAACGGAGGAAGCATACATATCGAGAAATCGTTCTGCATAGACGTTGGCCTTGGAGCCGCTTCCCGGATTGCTCGCCCAGGTGTTGTGTGGCCCAGCTTTTGGTTGATCCACCAAGCGATGGAAATGGCCAGTTGTAGTACAATCCTTCAGGCCTTGACCCTGTCGATCGCAAAGTAAGAAGTTTTGAGTTCAGCGTTTAGCTTGCTTAGACGTGGTCAGTTGATATTACACTTTTAGATTTTGACATTCAGTTGACCTCGTAAGATCTCATACTATTGTACAACAAGAGCGGCATTTCCTTTTCATTTCAGACATCATCCGAATCAAACACTTCCCTACACTCCCAAATCAACCAGCCAAAGGTCGCTTAGGCATCAATGAAAGCCTTGACGTTGCTCAACCATCGAGTGTACTCGCGCTGCTCCTTGACATCGACGTAATCAGGAACAAAGACGGCCAGAGCCTGGGTGATACCGCGCTCCTCGAGGAAGCGCTCCATGAGGACCTGGAGGTCATCGTCGAGGCTACCGAAGGGAGGGCCGGGGTACACATCGGCGCGCTTCTGGGCGGCCTCGGGGCTCTCGACCTTGGCAACCTTGGCGTCATCGTAGTAGAAGAGGTTCTCGACAACAATGTTGCCGTCCTGAGCGGTAGCGTCGATGTTGAGGGCGCCGGCAGTCTTGCCAGGCTTCTCGATGACGATGGACAGGTTGATGGGGGCGGCGGTCTCTTCTTCGAGATCCTCGTCAAATTCCTCATCGGCTTCCTCCTCGCGGCCACGGGGTTGGCCATTGCGCTGACCGCCCTGGAGGTTGTCCTCCTCAAGGGCGTCCTCTTCCAAAGCGTTGTCCTCAGCGTAGGGGTCATAGTTGGTAATGTCGGCAATGGAGAAGCTAACGGTGATCCTGTTCCTGTGTTAGATAACCCAATTCGAAGTCAATTGAAGTCGCAATACATACTTCTCATCACCAAAATCACGCTCAAGCTTAACAACCTCTTGCCCGGGGGTGTCAACGAGCTTGAAGGCGCTGTTATTCAAGAAGTCCTTGATACTGGCGGGCTCCTGATCGTTGGTCTTCATATCCTCCTCAATCTGGAGCTCGCTCTCGAGCTTGGCAGCGAGCTCATCGTCAATCTCACTATCGGCAGCCCGTCGGAAAACGGTAGTAGAGAAGGCAGCGCGGGAAGGACGAGCGACGTTCAGGGCCGAGATCTTGACGAAAGTGCTACGCCGAGCAACGGCGGACTGGCGGACAGTAGAAGCGGAGATGCGGGCGATGGCGCGGGGCGCGGATCGTGCAAAAGTGCGAACGGACAGCATTTTGGATTAAGAGGGAGGAATAAGCTGATTAAATTGAGAGGAAGGGGGAGAAAGTGTGAGAAGGTCGATGGGCTGATAGTACAAAAAGTGTTGATGGATGCAAAAGCTTCCAGAGCTCCTTGGGAAATTTTTAGTATGGATGGGCGCCGCTAGCATGACAATTGACATTGACTGGTTGGCGACTGGGAGCGTTTCGGCAAGAAGCGGAGAGCGCACGGTCCCACGTGATGGTGCTGGTGATCCATTGAACCTCACTGAAGGAGGCAATGCGCGCGGAGATGAATGGCGCAGTGAAGCATAAGAGACGCGTTAGATTGCCAATTAATAGGTATATTTGTTAATTTACTCAAGGGTTATCCTACCAACCCATTCAATCCAAATCCAACCTTTGCGTTCATTGTATACATTCATTCGTTAGCCAAAAAACGATCGCAAGTTTTGCGCCTCCATCACGTCTACCCAATGAACAGAATTGCATCCGGGCATCTCGCTATCATATGCAGCCCATATCGCCTGCACTAGATTCTTCGCCATGATGATCGGTTTTGGGGGGAGTGTGTTCTCCAACATGTTTAATCGCTTCAGAACGAATGCGCGAGCGTTCCCAACGTCAATCGACAGCTGTGTCGGTAGGTTTGGAGGTCCAGCTGGTTGGTCCACCCCGTCTAGCTGATTCATAAACTCCATAATATCGCAGCTCTCCTGATTGATCCCCAGGGATATGTCATATGTAGTGGCCGCCTCTGTCTCCAGCGAACTAGTCCTCCAAGGATTGGCTGGGACATCCAATCTCAACCCAGTACTCGCGGTTATACAAAGAAGTGGTTGTACCATCCGACTGCCAGACTCGGGTGGGATATGTTCCAAGATATCAATCAGGCGAAGGCTGAGTGGCACAATCCACTCCTCCCAAGGCACCGGTCCATTCCTCGAGGTGGATGACGCGCCTGGGATGCGCAACGCAACCAGATCTGGGAATGTCTGATAAAGCTGCAACAAAGCCGCGATGCGATACGCCTCAGCAACTTTCACAAGGTGTATCGACGGCGTGTGTTGGTCTCCAGTTTCGCTCATCGGTACCACCGAGTCGTACTCTAACTGTAGTAACTGCTCTTCAATCTTCGGTGCCTCATCCATCTGCTTCAACACCAGCTCAATGTCACTCGGCGTAGGTGCCTGCTTTCTCACGTTGTGGCGGAAACTGCGGCATAATCTAATTGCTCTCGTAAACAAGGTAGACGCTGTTGTTGAGATCCCAGTCCACGGATGTGGGATATCGTCTGTGCGCTTGGGTTCAACACCAGGTGATGGGGGGCTCTGCGATTCCTCCTCCATTGGGAACAGCGCGTAGTCATAACTGACGACCGATAAAAGCATATCACAGTACACCCAGCTCTTATTGAAAAAGTCGAGTAGTTCACTATCTTCGTCACAAAGAATCGGATTCTGCTGGTTAATTTGGTCCAGTAGCGATTTCGCAGCTCTTAAAAAGGGTATTCCCAGTTGCCCTGCCTCTATCCAGCACAGAGTGGTCCCGAGGCAAAAGAGAGAGAAAAGTAGACCGGTAGGAATGGAGTTGAAGAATTTGTAGCTTTTCGCCACAGCTAATTCGTTGTGGATAGACTTTGTTGCACTCTTCATCATGGTGAGCGATGTGTCCCTGAGGTAGGGTATCCTCGTGGCTAAAAAGGATGCCGACATGCTCTGAAGACAAGCGGACACCGATTCCGACTCGGACCAGAGTGATGTGGCCAGCTGTCTGTTCAGATTCATATCGGAATCATACGCGGACCATACTCCACAGACACTCTTGAACCATTGTGTGATAAGCACCGACGGAAGGTGTGTGATCGTTACGGGAATCTGGGTCGAATATTCGAAATTTTGTATCGTCGTGGCGAGAGCCAGATTCGTTCCAACGTCAGCGTCTGGCAATATCTCAACGTCTTCTGCGAATTCCGAGTCCAGCATCGTCGGTTGTTCGAGCATCGGAACGATCAAGTTGGTCGAAGTGTGTTCATCACTCCATTCTTGAGTATTCTGGACTGGAGGAATTATTTCGGCCTGGGGGATCATGTCGGACAGTTCGCCGGCATCCCAGCCGTAGTCGATTATCGGTAGCTGTGGCAGCGTGTCGGAAAGCACAGGAAGCTGAGAATCGGCCCTGAAATCCAGGGTTAGTGTTCCCAGAGGAATCTCAGAGACACTGCCCGAGCTTGCTGGAGCTCTACTCCTTTGACGTCCTGGCTCCTGTATCTCCTTTCCTCCAGCCTTGGTATTCCCGCGAGCACCGCCCTTTTTTTTTCGTTCATGTTTGTAGGACCACCTAAATTCGCGTTGATAGCCACCACATGTCCATCCTTTGCGGATACAAACCAGACATTCTGGCTTTGTCTCGTCACATTTCAACTTTGAGGGAATTAGTCCGTTAGCTACCAAGATTATGTCAGGGAAATAGAACCTACATGCTTAGCTTTGCATGTGTGACATCCCGATCTAGAGCGAGGCTTGCTCACGCCAGAGGTTATCGTATTTGTCGGCTTTGATCCGACATCTTTCTGCGTTTGGTTCTGCTTGACTGATCCAGTCGAAGCGCCGCTATCATCATTGGTAGGAGGTTCGGTCATGTCGGGAGGACTTGACAGTGAGATAAGGCCATTGTATATGTAATGACGAGACTTCAGAAAATTGGCAGATCAGGGGAGATAATGATAAGGTAAGGAAGAGGAGGGGATGAAAGGAAGGGCCACCACCTAGACGATAAGAAGATCGACGGTGGTTGCAATCCACCCTTGGCACGTGCGGTGCAGAATGCGGGGGGCGCCACCAAGAAGCAAAGCATTACTCTTTATCAGGAAAAGGCATGCATCCAACCCTGTCCCATATTTGCAAGAATTGTTACCCGCTCCACCGAGAGTCTGGCCCTCTCATCTTTTGGTGTGTCATTTCTGTCTGCTAGGCTTATCGCTTCGTTGTGGACGCTACTGTAGTTGGCCCACCATAACCGATGTTTGCCATCTCTCGGGAATACAGTACGACCGTACAGTAGCCGAGGACGGGGCCTACACCGATACAGTATCGTGGTCTTCCGCTTGTTGATAAGGTCAGGGAGCAATTCAGTTCGGACAGCTCTAGAAGACTTGTCATCTCGGAGCCCACAACCGTCAAAGATATCTACCAGCCAAGCACACCAGCTCTACTGGAAAGCTCGTCACTTCATCATGCACTACGTTAGAAACGGCCAGTTTCAATGACTACAGTCTTGGATCTGCTTAAAGAAATGCTTAAATAAAATAATACAAATTCTATCATATCTATCATAACTCCATGAGGATATCCAACTTCATGCTATTAAAATGCTCACAGCTTCGTCTTGCAGCAGCCTCCGAGCGCCAGCTCACTAACCTTATCTGCCGCGTCCATAGCTCCTTGTCCCTGGGCCGCAACCTGGCTGGGTGTGATCGAGTAGGAGGGTGGCACATCCATGACAGGGTTGCAGGAGAAGAAGTTGCGTGGGCGCAGTAGCAGTGTGATGGGCTCCGCGGGCATGACGGGGAAGTCCTCGGGCGAGGGGAAATGTGTGATGCCAAAGGTATGCCAGAAAACGACATCAGTGTTGGCGACAGACTCGGTACCGTCACCAATCCACTCGGGCAAACCCTTGGAGGGCGCTCCAGAGGTCTGGGGTACGTGGTCACCCGCAGGCCAGAGCTGGTCGTCGGCGTCTATGTAGATGGTTAGCACTGGTCGAATCTGAAAGTTCGGAGTTTTAGTAGGGTATACTTACACTTAGTGACGTGCACAGCGTGGCGGGCGAAGCCAGCTCGCTTCCACACAAGAGAACCCTCCTTGGGCAGCAGACGGGGCACCTCTCGGCTCACAAGCTTGTAAGACACGGGCTTGCCACTCTGGGGGTTGATAACGCTCTCGTTGACCATATCCCACGTTCTTGAGGTATCGCCGTTGTAGTCAGTCATAGCCTGAGCTGTAGTCTCCAGTCTCGTTCGCTTGGCATAGAAGGCGTTTCCATAGAAGTTTTCGGGGCTGCCAACAGGAGCATCCGAAGGCATAGCATCAGACATGAAGACGGTGTTGTTGCCACCATCGATGTTGGGGTTGATACGAAGGCAGAAGAGATGCTGGTGGTTGTGAGCGTTAACACCCTTCCAGACCTGAGTACCCCAGCCATTGGTGTCTTCCCCCTCGTTCATGACATAAGTGTTAAGGATACCGGTCAGTCTGATGTCGGGCTGGATGGTTCCGTCCTGGTGGAACACCCACTGGACGGCATACTCGTAGTTGGCAGCAGTGAAGATCTGCTGAACAATGAGCTTGCGAGCTCGGGTGACGATGGTAGAGTCATCACGGAAATCGGTATGCTTGAAGAGAATGCCATCATCCTCCTCATGGATGCAGATGGCATTCTTGACCTTACGGACACCACCCGCCTGGGTGGGCATGAAAGCATCGAGATAGTGGATCGAGCCCTTGCAGTCACAGCCAAGAGAAAGGGAGTTGGTCAGGTAACCGGCACCATATTCACCAAGATCGAAGGCGTGCTTGCGCTGGTGAGGATGCTCAGGGTTGCCGTAAGGGACAACCATCTCAGCAAGAGACATTCGGTAGAAGATGGGGCGAACATTGCCCTTGTCATTGAAGGTAATGTTGTTCAGGACGATACCCTCTCTGTAGTTAAAACCAATGTGAAACTTCCAGTTCTGCCACTCAATCTCCCGGCCAGTGCCGGCCATCTTGAAGGAAACTCCCTCAGGTTGAGTGATGTTGATGGGCTTGAGGTTGGTTCTGTAGCCACCCTGTTTCTCAATGGCAAGATGGTGGTACTCCAGAGGAGGGTTCAGCCTCAAGGGTCGGCGAATCTTGGGAATATCGATAGCAATAATCTTCTTCTCGACCGAGTTCCAGATAGGGCAGAAATCAAGAGGGTATTGGTACTGGCAGTTGTCGATGTCCGGTCGGAAGTACATCAGAGCCTGCTGAAGTCGAACGTTGCTGCCGAATCGCTCATCGTAGCCAATGGTCCAAGGATCGCAGTAGATTTTGTGCATCTGATCGCGGGGAACACCGCTGAGAACACACTGCTCAATGACCTTGGGGTCAACTCGGCAGCCGTGCTCGACAGCGGAAAGCTCCTCAACGGTGATCTATTCAACCAATTAGCGATTGACTATTGTTATAGGGAGAGCTGTCAAGGGGCTTACAATAGGCTGAGCACCGTGAATCTGCTCCCACTTGGTGATGCTAGGACCAGACAGGTCAACCAGACCCTCGTATACCTTGCCACCAGCGGCAATAACCACAACATCAGCGACACGGGGAGGTCGAGGAGAGTGGTGGGGGTCGGCGAGCCAGGCCGTCATGGCAGCCTTGCGAGGCTCCTGAAGAGAGACGACATTGAAGTTTACTTCGCCATGAGCCTTCTTGACAATGCCGATGGCGATCTCGATCTCCACGCTGGAGAGTGGGTCGAAAGGATGGGGGAGGTAGACAGGCATGGTGGATGATTTGAACGTCTATAGATTCTGAAAGAAGGCTGAATCCCTGGGACGATTGGATGCTTGAGTTGAGAGCCTGATGATCTATCTCCAACTTGGAGGGGAGGATCCTGAGTTTATATCATGTTTTGATATCTCTACCGATAACTGATGGTCTCAGAGCTTTGACAACCAAGAACCACCGAGGACCCGTACATCAGTGGGACTGCAATGTTCTCCATTCTGGTAAATGCACGATTCACAACCTAATTCTAGCCAACCGGCTCTATTGCAAGTATCTCTACCGCAAGGTCGAATCGCGGGGAAGTTGGTCAAGAGTCGGGTCCGTTCTCCCTCTGTGGGAATTCGAACCGGAAAGGGCTAGCTGACTGGCCAGTTGATCCTGGGACGGCATACTGTACCGGTATCTTACATCCTTATCACATTTGCGGGGTAGCTCGAGATGTTATCAGATGCTATACCCAATTCAGAAATCTTAACCGGTTGAGACTCTTCGCCCCAAAGCGCCCCAACGCGCCCGCAAAGAGACATGAGCAAATCATGTATCGAGACCTTCTAGGGTGAATTTACCAGATCTATTCTAGCTCACCCGAGAAGCTAGGCCCAGGCCTGATACCACGCTCTGGTAAAAATTCCCTGGACAGTCGTAGTGCATCTCCACGGTGGCAGGCTTCGGCTTTGATTTTAGGTATGATCGGATAACTATCAATCTGGACTCTACAGATTACCGTACCCAATTACCAGGACCCTTGGCTATTCTGCCATGCTTCCCCATGAATCTCAGGTTCGTTCCGTTGTTATGGATTGTTTTGGCGATTTTTAGAGAATACACGATCGTATTAGGAAATCTCAGCCATTCGGATCACCCTCTCACTAATAACACTGGGTCTGCTAAACCCGGCATGCGGCTGAAATCGCCTTGACAGGATATTCTAACGTTGTGATAATTCCATTTCCATAGCAATATGTATCCATAGCGCATCTAGTTCCTCCTTCCCCCGATTCTCTTTGTCAAATCCGCCTTTCACACTCTCGTATTCTTAACTGCTACACCCTCCCATGATAAATCTCCCACACCCTTAAGCCATCGCCATCCCGTCGTCTCGCCATCTCATTTTCGCTCACATAAACTCGGACATGATTTCGTCACCGATCGAGACAGGCGGGTCTCTTCTTATGCCAAAATTTGGCTTATCCCCGATAGACATAGTTCAGTTCACTCCTTCTACCGTTCGAAAGCTAATCCTGGTCTGTCCGGGGTAATGCCAGTCTGATCCATGGCTCCGATCTTTTGGACAGGCTCATGACATAAGCCGCTCCTTTTATAAAGTTGACCTAATGGCCACCCTGCCGTAACCCAATCTGCTAGCTTGCTAGTCAGCCGTTTCAGACTCTATATCTCCCTCGAGAGATAGGTAGTTCACATTTGCTATGAGCTTCTCGGATAGAAGGCTATGCCATATCGCATCCCGCAGATAAGGTATTTCAGAGCAAGCCCTGATTCGCACATTATGTCAGTTTAGCTTGTATGTAAAATACACCATGGTTTCTCTTTTGGATGTATAAATAGGGCGCTACGCCGTGAGAGAGCTTCAAAATTTTAAAGTGGAGGGAGCACTTCATCAATCGCCGTTACATTCGTCATTTTTATGAAACCTACACCTCTCTCATCAAATCCACGTTTCAATCTGGTTAGGACACGACCAAAGGGCAATTACGGCCTAGAATACCGTCATGGTTGAAAATTGTCGCAATGACCTTTACGGTTCTAAAGTACGCCACCAAGGTTGATTCAATAGATGCAACTAACTAATGGTCATTGAGTAGCACTTCGACTCTCTCATGAGAACTATGAATCCGGTAACCCCTTTGTTAGGTTGTAGTATTTCTCTACCTTTTTGTGTTTTACATTCAGTGCAAATTTTGTTTCACTATTGTTGCCAGTCTCTGAGAGCTTGCCGCCATATGGCCTAGTTGGCGGTCGGCATCACTTTGTCTATGCCCTATGCCCTGAGAAATAGAGAGCAATATGTTAAGAATTACGACTCAATGGAATTCAGTTATCCTAATGTTCCAGGACTAGGCCTTCCTCGTTGGATGGGTAAATATTCGAGAGCGACTTACCCTGGTAACAACAGGGGGGGGTTCGGAAGTATGGATGATCGGCAATAAGGGGAATTCAGGTTGGCAGTCATCAGCTCAATTCATCTCTGCTGTGAACGTATTTTCGATGGTAGACATGAAGCGAAGCCTAGAGAGCCTACCTCTTCTTCGTGGCCATCATGAGTCTTCCTTGCACTGCTTCTTCCGGCATTTGGGGCAACGGGATCCTCGGCAGATGAAACGATGTCGCAGGTAAGTAACATATTTCCTTTTAAACCGACTCTATGGGGAAATAACTGGCCGCACTTCACACTAGTCGACACTCAGTGTATTCAATATTAACATCGTCCAACCGTTTATGTCCTCTATTGTGAACACAACACACGTTTTCGAGGGCTTCAACAAGACTAGTTAGTCCGATAGGCTTACATGAGTCCTAAAATTACTCCAGAATGCCCTCTCATTTATTGTCTTCGGTGCTCCCCAAACCTGCTAGCGATGCACCTTGGGTAATCATCTTTTAGCAGAAGAGTAGTAGGGTCACGTATTCAACTCATTTTCATTCACCTAGGGTAAACTTAAAGTGACGATGGTGTGGAAGTGCTTTATTGTTGTTATGCTCTTCTCTCACGAACCCAGCTATGAAGTCAACGTCAAGTGAAACCAGCCATAGCCTCAAAGCATCGTTTATGCTATGTTCTTTTATCATATTTGATGTGCTGCAAGAATCCAGATGAGTCAAGACCGAGACATCCCGAAGTCCATGATGCCTAACGTCATATTGGCAAATCATTTTTAATTTGACC
Source organism: Mariannaea elegans (assembly GCA_930272665.1). NCBI lineage: Eukaryota > Fungi > Ascomycota > Sordariomycetes > Hypocreales > Nectriaceae > Mariannaea > Mariannaea elegans. The sequence goes on along the minus strand of CAKNEU010000002.1, from coordinate 1,106,567 downwards.
ACTGGGTAATGGCATTCACGCTACAGCTTCAAATAGATCGGGTCTCCGGGCATGGGGTATTCGTCGGTCATTAGTCGTCAAGCGTATCGTCGGGCCACCACATGTTGGATCATCCAGTGCCAACCTTGGATAACAGCCCGAATAAATAGGGTCTAGTGTTGCCCCTTTCTTTATCAAGAACACCGTGAGAAAGCACAGCCTCTATGTGGAAGGGAAAGCCACAGACCGGACTCGGCCCTCACTATTCACCCTTACCCACTTGAGTTGAGGAAGATAAGACCAGGAACCCTCCCACAAAAGTAGGGCGTTAGCATTTTCAGATGTCAAAATATCTGGCAGCACTTGGGTATAATTAGCTACATATTCAATTTCATATAACCCTTAGGCTATCGATATTGCACTCACAAAATCCTTGGTTGTACTCAGTCTCAAGTGTGGAAATTTTGACCTTAAGCAGATCCTCCTTGGCACTGGCTGGTCGCCCGGATCGGCGCCTCTTTTTCTCAGTATCATACTCCTCGTCGTACTGGTGAACAAAACTACTCAAGTTAGCTGATGAAGAATGTGACATTTATAAGCCAGACTCACGTGTGTATCATACGCTGAACCTCCTCAATCTCGGTTGCGGTGTTTGCATCCTTGGCGCCCTTGACACGAAGAGCTTGTTGAAAGTATGAGACACGATCAACTGGTGCAATGTGAGCATATGGGTAATAGTATAACGTTATCGAATCGGCTTACTGAGTGGCTGCTCCTTTTTACTCCTGGTAGCGGCTAACTTCTCAATGCGCTGATCTCTTATACCAGCTTTGTGCAATCTCATAGAGTCCCTTGACTTTTCATGGAGAGCGTTGATGACACCATTGCGCTTCTTGGCAATTTGCTTGCGCGTTTTATGGAGTGATCCAGGCATGGTGATGTATGTTTTTGCTGAAGAGTCCGAATGGTTCTGTAAGACTTGTCCGATGATTATATTTGGTGATGGTTTTTTTTTTTCTTCTAGTCTGCTCTCCACACAGCCCATGGTGAAGACCATTTTCAGCGGTAGCGGCAACGGGTATTTGTCGGCTAAATATTGGACGATCGTTTACCCTACGAGGGACGGTGAAGGACATATTCCCAACCTAAATTAAGGCAGACAATGGCTTCCTTGGAAACTACAACATTGTTTTCATCGTTGGGTCTAATATCGAATTCAATTTGACTAAAAGTTAGAAAGCTCCTCATGAGGCGTTGGTGTTGTTTGAGGTCGGATGCCTGAAGCCTTTGGCTACTCAGTTGTGGTTTGATGTTGGGGTGTCTGTTGGACAGAAGGCGTATGCTGATTTCAAATTTAATTGCCTGACATCGTGGTAAGAACAACAAATAACGAGCAAGGTGAAAAAGGAGGATCATTGACGGGTATTCGCGCTGTTAACCAATCTAAATATTTGCGATATCGAACTGAATACTATTGGTACCGTTTTCCATCATCTTGCGCCGGTTGATATAATTATCTATCAGAACCTCTAGATGGGTGAGTTCATAGATATGGCGATCACTACCTAGTACTAAAATAACTATAGCGAGGGCCCCTCCCCATTGAAGACGCTCACCAATCATGTCTACTTCATATTGAGGTTGTAAAATCAACGAGCAAGGCAGTGAAGATTGGACACGGGCAATTATAGCAAGTTTCTGATGCGTTAGACATGGTTTATCAAATCAATTAATTCAACACCCGCCTATGATTTTAATAGAAGCGCCCACCACAGCGGGGAAACCTCCACTTTCAGCACCTTCCAGCGGCTCTCAGCACCCGATGACGTTGCCTAGGGAATGCTGTTTTAGCGGGCACTAGACCAATTTCGGGGGCCTATTTACGCCCTGGACGCGCCTCCCGTTTGGACCTTTAAGGTGGGCGCGTCCAGCTCCCGCGGTTCATGCCTAATATACCCTGCTACTGCTAGGCACGCTGTTTTGTTCTCGACTTCCTCAAACCACACTCCACCGCTTCGGCAGTCATTCTCTCATTTCTCCTGCACCTTTTGGCCTCAGCGACGAGTTTCTCGACCTGCTACGGAATCTTTGCACTTTTCTCTTACCTACCTGCATTGTTTCTTTTTATTCTTGTGTTTCTTTGCCCGCTCATTGTCTTGTTCTCCGTCAAAGACGTGTTCTTCCATCATCGCGTGCAAACCAGAATCACGTCGCGTCTGCTCCCACCAATAGTCTCATGTATCATTGTTGACATATGCACCTGCGAACTTCTCCGGTATAACCCTGTTTGGATCCCTCTCGAGGGAGCGGCCGGCCCGAGAGTCGAGGGATTAAGTTTGGTCTCGTTAGCAAAGGTGGCAGAGCTCCTAAGATGGGTGTTTCCGGTATGCATCTGCTGTATTCACTTGACTGGTTTCGAACGATTACATTGACCTATTCCTAGGACTTCTACCACTCCTCAAGTCGATACAGAAGCCGACTGAGCTAAAGAAATATGGCGGCCAGACCCTAGGAGTTGACGGATATGGGTGGCTACATCGAGCTGCCTATTCGTGCGCGCTAGAGCTCGGCCAGGGAAAGCCCACCCAAAAGTAAGTTTCTGCTCCTGAGCGAACGGCCAAGCACACATGGATTAATTGCTTGCAGGTACATAACTTCAGCTATGCATCGTGTCAGAATGCTCCGTCATTTTGGTGTCACTCCCTATATGGTCTTTGATGGAGACTTCCTACCCAGCAAAGCCGCCACCGAAGACTCCCGCGCGAAGAAAAGAGAAGAGAAGAAAAAAGCGGCAATGGAACTCCTTCGAGCTGGAAAGCCTTCTCAAGCAACCCAGGAGTTTCAGAAATGCATCGACATCACCCCTGAAATGGCATCCGCTCTAATTCAGGAACTTAAAAAGCTCGACATCCCTTACGTTGTCGCACCGTACGAAGCCGACTCACAACTTGTCTATCTTGAAAGACAAGGCCTCATCAACGGCATCATCTCCGACGACTCCGATCTGCTTGTATTTGGGGCGAAGAAGCTGTTGACGAAGCTAGATCAATATGGCAACTGCATCGAAATTAGTCGAAAGGACTTTTGCAGGTGTAGAGAGGTTTCGCTGACGGGATGGTCCGATGCTGAATTTCGAAGAATGGCCATCTTCAGTGGCTGCGATTACCTGGACGGGCTCCCTGGCATGGGACTGAAGACGGCATATCGAATGCTACGAAAATCCAAGACTCCCGAACGTGTGGTTCGCATGGTTCAATTTCAAGGAAAGAGGGTCTCGGAAAACTATCTCACACAGTTCTATCAGGCAGAGCTAACTTTCCTTCACCAATGGGTATTCTGCCCGGTGAAGAAGAGACTGGTGCATCTAACAGACCTGGACGAAACACGGACGGCCGATGAGATGCCCTTCATAGGGCCGTATGTTGAGCCCGAAGTGGCTCTGGCTATTGCGAAGGGAGATGTCAATCCAATCACGAAATCTCCAATCAGGGCTCCGACAACGCCCTCAAAGAGAAAACATTCCCAGTCAGCGAGTGGACCCTTAGCCAAGCCCCCTTTGAAACCGATCAACGCATATTTCCAAGGTCACCACCGGGTTCCTATGGGCGAAATGGATCCTAATTGCTTCGAAGTTGATCCTCAAAGAGTTGCGCAAATTACTGGAGGAGGCTTGGTCCCTCGGGTGTTTCCCTTACCTCGGCCTTACTTGGATGACGAACACCAGCCAGCGTCGACGGCCTCAGAACGAACGAGTCCCAGCCGCGTGCGCACATCGCCACGACTTCTACGTCGTCGAACAGAACCCATTACCAATATGCTTGCGCGAATGTCAAGTGGTTCAGCCCCACCGAGGCGAACCTCCTCTGCCAACCCCTGTTCTGGCTCCCCAGCTGTGACAGCCACGACGGATCCCTTGAATCGACCCCCAAAGAAGGCACGGCTGTGCGATGAGAACGAACTCGAACTACCGAATGGTTCCCCTAGGAAAAGTAGGTTCTTCTCTGTGTCAAGGCCTCGGAAGAGCCCAAGGAAAAGTCCAAGAAAGGCAAAGAGCGAGGCATATTTGCTATCTGACGACTCGCTGGAAGAGGCCTTACGGGACCTGCCTGATTTTGAAGGCTGGAAGCCGGCAGCCAAATTAAAAAAGTCAATCTCCATTTTTGAAGAAGATAGCCAGGATACGATTACTACGTCGGTCAATACGGAGAGTCAACAATCAACGGTGAAAAGCGACGAAACCCCCATGTCTTCGATTGAGGCCTCAATGCCCGCTCAGTCGAATCCTCCCCATTCACACCCTGCAACTACGCCTCGGTCGACACTCACCCGCTTCTCCTACTCATCCAACTCATCCGCAACTCCCGCTTCAATCATGTCACGACCCCCTTCATCTGTCTTCAGCTCCGTGGCCACGCCTTCCACCGCCCCTTCGACTGCAGCTTCTCGTATGACACCTTTGCAACGGCTCGGCGCTCTGGCTATGAGTAAGCCAATGTCACCTAAGCTTCCCAAGCCACGCGAAAGTTTTGACAAGACGTTCCTCCCTGGAGTGCCTGTCAACCCAGCTTTTGTGCCTCTGCCCAAGGTCGACTTGGGAGAAGTCGAGGCATTGAACAGGTCTTATGGTAGCGAAGATCAGATCATCCCTGATAGTGAAGGGGAAGAAGAAGAGCTGGATGCCTCACCCAAGAAGCTTAATCTCTCCCGCTTCTTATTCTCCTAGTTTCTCGAACTAGACAAAAGAGGTACCATATCTCCTGTCATGACATTGCCCTTTTTTTTTCTTTTTTTTCTTCTAGGTGAGGTTTACAAGTTTGTTGGCTTTCTATAACCAGACTCTGATCCGAGTCGATATCATTTGCCGTACATATCAATAAAGCTGTGTTTACCAGTGTAAGGGACGTTTAGGAGTGTGGGAGTTGGCATGGTAATCAGAACATTGAACGCGGCGTTTAAACATTGTTTGTGAGGAGCGAAGGGACAAAGATAAACTCAATTTCAAATGTTTAGTTTCATAAATCTACCGTGTCTCAATTCGTGAAGGATTGCGGATGTTTTACGTCTCGCAAGAGGTCACTCGTTCACATGGCTATGTAGTCAGAAGTCAATCAAGATATGTTTGATTGTCTGTACAAGTCTGTATATCTCATCATGGAGAATGTCGCCGGCCACTGGTCGGAACATTTGTTTACCTTACATATTCTATGAACGAAAAACCTGCCAACCACCCTGCCCTTCCCTTGCCCCTCGCTAATGCGTCCAAACAAGGCTCCAACGCCGATAATTCCATGTGTTCGCTAGGCTCTCTGCGGAGCACTTCCCAAAGCCGCTTGAAAACAATAGTGAAACGAAGAATAAGAATAGGACCAAGAAAGAGGGGAAGTCATGATTCTGTGACCACGCGAGTCGTTCATGGATCAGCGTTGGTCAAGGTCGCCCGGGACAAAAAAGAAAAAAAAAATCGCACAATGCCGGCGTCTAATACATATATGTCCGAGGCGAAAGGCGGCAAGAGCTCTATCCCGGCGCCGTGTAACATTGGCTCGAATAATCCTGGTTTGACTTGTGGCCTTACAGGCCACATGATAGTGGTGTTGGTTTGCAAAGCTTAGCGACGACCGGCGGGCCCGGCGGTAGTGGGGCCGGAGAGCAGGTCCGAGTTAAAAACCCATTCTCCTATAAAGAACTGTTAGTCGTTGAGGAGGAATGATTCATAAGGTTGACCTACCCCTGGCCAAGTTTTCGGCAGTGTCTTCGAGGAGAATGACACGTCGCTTGTTGCAATAGGACGTCCTGTCCATGATATCTACTTTAAGTTTCGAGTCCGCCAGATCCGAGATCGGCTTCTCAAACATTTCGGACAGGTTTTCAACCGCCATCTCAAGATCCTTTTGGTTGTCCTCAAAAATTTCAGTGAGGTTGTTTCTAGCAAGGTAAAAGGCGAAGGCATAAGTCCATTTGAGAGTTTGTCGGCAGGTTTGCAAGGATTGTGATGCTGAGTTGAGATACTGAACCTCAATCCATGACATGCCTGAGGCGGTCTGTAGCTGAACCATCTTCTTCTCCGTCTTTTGTGCAATATCCTTGTCCAACTTTGCCGACTGTTCGTGGTTGGCGTATCGGTTGTAGTAATGCAGGTAACGTTCCAGCGACGTACGGGACTTGGCCTGGGCATCTCGAGCCTCGGCGCCGCTCTTCTCTTCATACCTGTTGCAGTTGTACCAACTGGTGCCATGCTCTGACCAGAGACCCATGCACATCCAGCAAAACTCGTATTTGCACTTTCGGCAGGTCATGTGATTACAACCTCCATTCTTTTCAATGGTGGAGTTACATTTGGGGCACTCCTTGGTGTTGGCCGAGATCCAATTTGCCGTCTCTGAATCATCAGCACACTTTTTCAGCCACTTCTTGACCAAGTCGCATGGTGCTGGCTGATGATCCGAATTTGGACAGCCGAAACAGAACCTATTGCCGCATCGACACTCGACAGTAGGTACAATCTTGCCCAAGTCCTTCTTCTTGACGGCACACTCAATGGCGTTGGGGCAGTCTGGGGCCGGGCACCACTTGAAGATATCCTTGTCTTCGACGTAAGTTCGATTCAGTAGCTCATGGTAGCGGTCGGTGAGCTCTGAAGTCACGAGCAGATCTAGTGAGCGAGTGTCGAGGATACGGCCACATCCATCCGAAGGACACTGAATGCGAGCAGCCTCTCCCTCTTCACGGATCTTCTGGGTTAGGTAGTGGCGGTAACAGTCTACACAGTACCGGTGGCCACACTTCATGGCGAATGACTGGAGACCTTCTTCATCCTCACAGCAAATGTCACACATGAAACCGGGGATGACTTCGAGTTTGGGGAGGGCAGCTGAGTTACCGTTAAGTCCTGCAGCCTCCAAAACCTTGTCAGGGCGGTCCATGTAGTCTTCAAGCAGACGCTCTTTGTTCCAGCGGAAATAGCGGAGCAGGATGGCGGCATCCTCCTTGCCCATATCCAGAATCATGTTAACTTCGTTGATCATGTCATCTTGCTGGCGTTGAATATCGCTCGGTTCGTAGACCTTATAGGACACGAGGTGGGCAGCCTTCGTTTTCTTATCCAGGTCCTTGGAAATGCTATAAACAGGGTCGGGCTCGTCGAAATCCTCTTCGTCGAAATCTGTAGATAGAGACACGGTTAGAGAGCAACGTTCATAGCTGGGGGTTAGATAGAAGGAGGGAGGAGGGGTAATTACCATCACCATCTGAAATATCGTCTCCGCTATCATCTTGCATCAACTCATCCTCGCTCGAAAGAGCGGACATAAACTCTTCGTCGGAATCCATGGGGTTGCTGGCGGCGGTGAGAGGGGTGGGTGGTAGGACTGAGTTATCAGAGACGGCGGCTGAGGCGATGATCCTCTTGTTGGGGGCTTCGTCTCTGTTGGCAGAGGTAATCGTCGCCTCAGCAGCCTTCCGTTTCCTTGTGATGGGAGGAATCGTGGCGGCGGGGGGGGGGGGGAGGAGAGTTATGGGAGAGTGATTTTGGGGAAGAGAAGGTGAAGAGCAGATGTAGAAGGAAAAAATATGGTGGCGATGATGACGGTATGACTAAGACGACCTTAGTCTGGGAGGGAGGGATGAAGGGTTGGTTGAGGGGTGCCTATGACGGAGATGGTCTGGTCGAGGACGACACAGGCAGAGATGGAGACGGGAGAGTGGGCGTGGGCGGGACGAGGCGGAGGGCCAAGTGAGCCGGGGAGCTGGGATGGCTGTCACGAGGCTAGAAGAGTGGAGGAGGGATGGATGAATGAATGAATGAGTGGAAAGATGGTTTAAGATAAGGGTAACACAGTCGATTAACTTAGAGACAAGACAAGCAAAGTGAGAGTGGTCAAGATGGCGAAGTGAATAGTGGTTCGTCAGGTTTCGGGTCAGTTTGTCGCACAGTGAAGGACGTGGAGACAACGGAGGGCAATGAGGGTAGAGGAGAGATCGAGTCGGGATACGGTGCGAAAGGTGGCGGGCGGTTGCAGGGTGGAGAGTGAAGAGCAAAGAGTGTGTGATGGGTGGGGCTTGATTTGGTGGGGCGGCAAACAGCACAGAAGTTGAGACTCGAGAAATTTCCGAGGGCGAGATACGTATTAATGGTGGAAGATGGTGGAAGGGAAGCATAGTGGAAGGGGATTGTTTACTGAGTACCTTTTAAGAGGGAGAAGGCTGGGGAGAGGGCGAGGCCAAACACTACCTGCTGGTGAAAACAAAGAAACTAAACAGAAGGGGCGCGGAGGTAGTCGGTTAACGATCATGCAATGCAGAGTGCATTGATGGAGGTGGGTGTGAACAGTTATTTGGGCATGACTACGTCAAAAAAAACATGTCGACAGTGACAGACAGCGGCAGTCGAAGCCGGTTACCTGAACACATGGACGAGTCGAGACTCATTCAAGTGGCATGCAAACATGACCATGCCCGCCCAAAGCCCAGTTCCGATGGATCGATCAGCTTTGTCAGTGGAGGCTATTTACTAATGAATCAGGCAGAGGCCCTCGGCTGAACAGGGGTTCTCGAGTGGCCTGTTTAGTCTGTTGGCAGCAAGTTCACTGAATGAATGGAGAAAGAGCGCTGCCTGCAGCACAAAACCAAGCACGAAGGACTTGAGGACTTGTGCTGCTGCAGGTAGATACCGGCGTGGGGCCTGGAGATGCATCATCCATCATGCGTTGCCTGATGTCCATGATGGAACCCCAATTCGGTCAGCCCTGCACTTGCGCTGTACCTAGAGAGGATTGGTGCTCCTTCGGTTGCTCTTCGGCAGCGGCGCGCTTGCCCCAACCTACACTTTACTGTGTACGCAAGGAGTGCCACTTCCACAGAAAAATCCATTCGCCTCAAACATGTAAGCGGATGGCCCAGCTCAGCTCAGCACCATATTTCCAGCTGACAAACATCACATTCGATGCCTAAATATGATCATAATTCTGGGACTCGGGCATTCCGGGCTGGACTGAAATCACAACGACTATAACACACCAGCGTATCTCTTTCTTGCAGGTGATCTTCTCAAGCTATGGATAATCTTGTTGTGACACTCTTCCAGCCTTACATTAACCGACGTGCTTGTCCAGCATGGCTACAGTGTGAAGTTACCGTCTTCACGGTACATCCGCCGACCGTGTCCGAGTCGAGGCCACGGCGAGCCCGGAAAATACACCCACCCTCCTCCGAGTGGTTTTCCCACATGACTCCGTGACTCGGCGTGCAGCCCCGTCCTTTTCAGGGGTAAGTTGCCGTTCAATCATTCAGGGGGTGGCGATCTCGACGTCAACTGCTTCGTACCCCGTGCTCTGGTACCCAAGAAAAATAATAAACAAGGCTATAAATTATAAAAAACAAAAAAAAAACTCTAACAATAAAAGTACAGACAGCTTCATTACATCGTGGACACTTTGGCCACCAAGCTACCTCAGCTGCCCAACCGACGCTCACGTTCTTGTAACTCAAACGGTGTGTCAAAATGGGGTATTCACTCTTCTATCTCTAAATTTGTTACAGAGCACTCACGATCCAACACCGGATTGCCTAATCACTGCTTGGTAGCCTGACCATGAACAAGGATCAAGTATGACAACCCGCACAGACTTATTCCGTAGTTATTGTACCCTAGGCAGCGCTCCCCGTCTGGGTTGCAATGGCCAGCTGAGGTGAGACGGATGTTTAGAAAGGTGCATAAGTCACGTTGATCAAATGCACCAATATCAACTTCAGGATTATCATATTTTTCTATTGATGTACTCATTCATACACACTCTATCCTCTCCAGAAATTGGCCTAACCCAGAACCTTCTCAGCTGAGGTAACTAATCATAACAGTCAGTTTCAGCATCCCAAGCAAAACTCCATTCGTCTCTTATGTCGAGCACTTACTAGTGTAGCCAGTGTTATCGGGCTCAACATGGGCTTCCTTGACTTTGCCGTTCTCGACCTTTAACACATATCTCTTGCTTCGAGCGCCACCGAAGATGGCAGCGAGGTTGTCAAATCCAAGGTCAAGAGTTTTAGTGAACTCGCCAGTGGGATCACCGAGAAATCGGATCTAGGCATCAAAATCAATCATTGATCTTCCGGGGGGGATGCAAGAGAGAATGGTTGGGCTTAGGAATTCGACTTGCGATTACTCACCCCGGTCTGCTTGGCGGGATCCAACTGCTCACTCCATGCCTTCATGCTATATCCAATTCATCAGTTTCTCATATTCTCAATTCAACTAGCATCACAAAAATGAAGAGGGTGCCAATACTTACACAAAGGGATCGTTAACCGAGACGACAAATACCTGACCAGCCTTCTTGAGGGCGGCATGGTGCATGAACGAGGGGATGTGCTGGCTCGAACAAGTGCCCGAGAATGCAGCAGGCACACCAATGATGTATCCATTGCCCTTCTGGAACTCCTCGGAGAGGTCGACCTTGTTACCAGGCGAGTCCTCAAGCAGCTCCAGGGAGGGAATCTCCTGTCCAACACGGACCATTGCTCGAGGAGTCGAATGGAAGCTGCGAGACGCAGCGGGGCGAGCCAGCGCGACGCGACGGAGAGACGCACGGAAAGCCATTGTAGAATATGGTTGGGAGTGGAGGGGGTTGATGAGGCTTTTGGATGAGGGGTTGTTGAACAATCCGCGTTTTTGTTGGCGTTGCAACCAGCGAGGGCGTTTGGTACGTCGGAGCTTGATGGAGATTTGGAGCTACGCACCTAAATCGGTTTAATGACATCACGGGAGCACAAAGCGATCCACCAAGCTAACACGATCCCCTCCAGCCCTCCACCAAAACTCCGATTCAAGTTGCAACATTTGCTGGGTTCTGTCCAAATATCCTTGTCTCCGGCCAGAGGAGGCTGTACGTTAAGCAAAGCTTTTGAGGAGGTAAAAAAACACGTAGTGGGCGGCTCCCTCTGGCTTTGCTCCCTCTAATTGGTGGTTTTGTGCACTAACCTAGCGTGAAATTGTGTCACCAGCACGACTGCGTGCGTTCAGAGCATGAGCAAACGCGAAATATATAGCACCCAGGGCTCAAAGCAAACAAGGGAAAGAATCTTTCATCTTAAAAGAAGTATCCCAAAAATATTTTCATTTGTTCCTACGAAAATTCTACATCATCCAACTGTAATCTGCAAGGTTGATTCAGTGCTTCCCATGCTACACTGGCATCCCTTACCCTACACAAAAAGTAAACTACCTTCCTTCAACCCTCCTGCCTCCAGATGCACGATTATATTCAGCGCTTCGTCCATCGCACACTGCGAAAGACACATTAAACCAGCCTTGTAACGGATACCAATCTCTCCCTAGTGGGATCACAAATCTCGAGCCCGTCTTCTTGAAATGGAAGATCAATCGCTCACCATATTGTCAACCACTCCACCATGGCTGAGCCGTTGCTACACTGTACACATCATCGATTTTAACCGAACGGATGAGGGGTACTGGGAGAGCGGCTCGGCTGAGAGAACCCGTCAATATGACGTCGACGGAATCGAAACCGCCCTGTTCATTAAGACTCAAGATGAGCCTGTAGCTGGCAAGATCTTTACTGTTATCCAAGAACCTCTTTCTGGAGACTACGTTCACGACGTCAGAGACTGCAAGGGGCCTCAGGATGACCCGAACTTCAACTCGGAAACCGTGATAGGTTTCATCTTCAAGAAGGACTTCGAGGAAACACTTACACAAATCGTGGCGTCTTGCCCATTACCTTTTGGAACACAACAGAGGAAAATGCTCCCCTCCAGATGCCGCCCCAACTATAGGGATAACCAAGAGAACCACTATGGCTACCAATCCACATTGAACTCGACCGACTAGGTGACGGCGCTAGTTCATAGAATGGGTGTGGGCAAGGTTCTGTTTGAGAACGAACCTCTAGACTGGTTCATTGACGAGTCTGGAGTGTTTCACAGGAGGGGCCGGGAAAAGGGAGGAGGCAAGGACTGCATTCAAGTCAACCGACCAGGCGGGATTCCCAAGTACCTTGCGAAGATACCACAGTTGGTTCTGATACGAAAGTGAGCATCTTTACTAGTCGCGCTCTAAATGGGTAGAGTTGTGAGATGGAGTGAAGGGTATCTGGGGCGACTACGCGCAGGAAGGCTCATATGCAGGAGGCACACGAACCAAAAGCCTATTCCGGATCTGAAGTCACTAAATCATAAGTCAATTAGATGCTAGGGTTGCCACTGGGTTATCGCAAATACTTGATTTCATGCTATAACGATGTACTACTACATCCCTGAGTTGCAGCTGCTGTACAAAGTTCTGTGTGATACGCGGGCCTCTTTATTATGATAAATTTCCTTGTGACTCATCCCATTTCCCAGACAAATGCCCTTGATTGCTTAATATTTCACCGTCTATTCAACATCGATTCGGCTTTGGACAACCTGTATGCATGCAACCAGCTCATGTGCTTAAGTCCGATCCGGTGGGTTCGAAATATGCTGTACCCTTACATCAATGGCAGCCAGACTGACAGCTATCTCAATGCAGCACGCCATTCTCTTCCGCTGGCATCCAAGAGATATGTGTTTGAGTCAGGTTTTACCGTGACATGCCTTGGTTTTGGTAGAATGCTTGAAGTTGTGATCAATGCAGAATGGGGTTCTACTATTTTGGCTTTGAATGCGCGGATTGTGAAATGCTAGCTTGCACCGATTATTACCATCCAGCCTTGCGAGTTTTTGGAGGCTTGGTCTGGAGTATCACTGTACGAACCATCAATATGCTGTTGGTTTGAGGGAAGAGGTCGTGCCACCCCGGAGGCCACGAACCGAAAAGACGGCGCCGTCTGACCTAGTTACGATCGAGACCCCCACACTTACAGCGGCCGGAGACGATCCGAATATGAATCACTGCCGGTAGTCCGCAGCCACGGAGACGGACTCTACCTACGCCTGGGCAGTGTAGTATATGGGGCTCCGTGATGTGGCGGCTTGGCCGCAGGGGTAATAGTAATACGATGATGATGCGATTGCGGTTTGACTCCACGTACGGGAAGGTTTCTAGTAGTAACGTACGGAGACTGTTGAAAAGCATGGACATGCTCCGGCGTTGAGATTTACGTTCTGCAGTGACGATGTGGAGTTTACCTTGGTATGAATGCTTGAAGCTCTTCCCACAAGATCTGCGCCAGTCGGTCAATTCGGCAACATATTTGTTTGAAGACGCGCACAAACAGACGATATGCACGTCATGCAGAGAAAGGGGGACCTGATTAACATGCAGCTTGCGGGCGTTTGACCCTGGCCAGATTGCTTGAGTCCTAAGTGATCAGAGTAGGTGATAAATAGTGATCATCTCGTGAGGACGAGTTGGTGATTCCCTAGGGCTCGATCTCCAGGGCACTCATCCACTTTTGCGAAAACCACCCCTATCATTATTGCCGATCAATAGGCTCATGCACTGGAACCCAAGCCGGCAAAACGGGCGCGGAAGGATCGGTCGGGCTGTCATGGCATTCTGTGGCTCGAGCAGCAGGCCGCAGAACATGGATGCGCCCCGGAAGCTGCGCAACCGCCGCGCGTAGGTGATGCGAGACATGCAGAGGGGAAGGGAATTGGACAAAGGTGTGACACAGAGCCCTGGACTTGAAGCAGGGGGAGGAAACAGAGTACCAAGGAATAGCCCTGTGGACAATGGAGGTGGTACAGGCAGAAGGGACGCCGGGAGGTGCGGCAAGCGTCGAGATTTGAAAAGAGCCGGGTCGGAAGACGGCCGATGACTTTAGGGCAACGGTTGATGCTGATGCCGAAGTCTGGGCTAATCTGATCTTCGTGACCTCGTCTGACTAGGACGTGAATGCGACCTAAAACATGACATTTCCCGACAATAGCCATGATGAGATGTGACAGAGAACAGAGGTGACAGGCCGGGACCCATAACAACGGTGGACAAGGGGGGGATAAAGCCCCTCCTGATGCTTGATGAAAACTTCGAGAAGGGAATAGGAACCTGGTTCGCGTTTCTTGGGTGATGGAACATGCAGAGCATACATGTGCTCTGCGCATACAAAGGGATGAAGACGTGGCAAGGAACTTACGCTCTGGCGCTCCTCGGAAAGTCTCAAGTGCGTCCCCGGACCGGATTGCTACTCCACGACATCGAAACATGACGATGACCTCACAAGCTGAAAGCCCCCCCAAACGGGCGCACACGTAGTCCGTAACACGAGGGAGATTTGGTGGAGAGACAGGACTGGGAGACATTGACAAGTTTAACTGGCATGCGAGAGTCTTGCAAGAGAGATGATGGGGAGTGAAAAAGAAAACATAAGCGTGGCACGGGTTTATTTTATTTTATTTTATTTTTCCTTGCTTCGTGATTTTAGATTCGAGGTTGTCCTTGAGATTTGAATTGCCCGCCAATTTAATTATCTTGTACTCTGTATTGTACGTCCTGAGTGTATTTCCTTTCTTTTTGATCTCACACTACCTCGCCTGAACGAAACGTGTTCTTGATACCTCCCAAGCTCCAGGTACATACATACGTCCGGAATCTAATTACAGAATGGACAGAAGACACAAAAAAGCACGCGGTCACCCGTACCGAGAGTATCCACCGCTCCCACACAAATCACGATCCACTCTATCCATCATCAAGGACCCTCGCTCGTACATACATCCAAAAGCATGCACTTTAAAATTCGGAGGGGCGGCCTGTGCGGTCGCTGGATACCCCCTGGGCCCGGACCTGAGGGGGACCTTTTTCTTACCCCTGGCCTGGCCAAGACTCCTCCTTCAACTACTTCTGACCACCCTTTTAGACCGAAAGAAGTCGGGATGCGACCAGTGAGAACTCGTGGCGGCCCTCCTCTAGCCTCTGGGGGGAATGGCTGACCCCCCCGCCCCTGCGTCGTTCCTCGAGACTAGACGCAACCTGGAGTCTCGTCGCCGCCTTTACTCACGTTTCCTTTCTTTTTCCTTTAGGCTCAAGACGGCCCAATGGGGTCACGGGCTCTTTGCTATGATTTGGTGATTAGGATATGACAATGAATGGTACAGGAAATGTGAGGTGTAGAGAAAATAACGTTGGTTCTGGTTCAATGTTACGATGCCGCAGAGGTTTTCTGTCAGCTCATTTGGACTTAGCAAGCTAGAGAGACATGAGGGAGAAGTACAAAGTACGTACACAGTTACGCCCCATGGAAGAGTTATAGATGGTTGCTGTGCCATCGTTATTGACTTCTTTACAAGTATGTCTGGCTTCAGCTGGGCACCAAGCGACCGGCCTCCGGCGACCTGCTCTGGCTGTTTTCTGTCTTAGGTCCCAACAAAAAGAAAGGATACCCGGGTCTGGGTCCGGGACTGGAGGACAGGCCTTGTAAGTTGATAATCGTGTGCACCTCCAGAAGGAGGCAAGGAAAAGCCCCCTCGAATAAGAGAAGACTTTCCGGGTGACTTCAGGTTCAGGCGATTAACAAGCCCGCATCCACTACCACCCTCATGGCCGCCACCACAACGATAAGGAGCCCTGTCTTTCTTTTGTTCATCAGTGTCTGTGTGCACCTGGTCACCTTTTTTCTCCTTAAGCGGCCTAGAAACCTGGCACAGACACTACGTACTCGTTCGCTTCGTGTGACCCTCCCCCAAACCCCGCCGCCGCCGCCCTCGACCACCGCAGCCTTCCGACGCCTCCGTTTCCACTCTCCTCTCTCTGTACTTCATACAAGCACTATATCTCTTGCGCGGGGTTGAGGGGAACCGAAAGAACCCTCTTGGCGACCATCGTATCGCAGTTCGGGGGCTTCTAGAGATGTGGATTCTCTGTAGGGAATAAATTATTCTGTTTCTGTTTTGTTTCCCGTATCTCTTCTCCCCTTTCTCTCCCTGCGGCTACCGGTGTCCCGTCTGCAGCAAGCTACTGCAAATCAAATTGCCTACCGGACTTGCCATGGAGGCTGCCGAAGTTACTGTAGGTACAGTACGGTATGGTTGTTGGTGGTGGGTGGCATTCTCACCTGGAGCGTGCCCCTGGCGGCGAGCCCTTGATCCTGGTGCGATTTGTCCCCCGGTCCAGCCAACAAGCTAACCCCGGCCCCCTTTTTTTCTTCTTCTTGGCTCTTTGTTCCTGACCAGTGGCAAGATCTGGGCTTTGACGTAATTACAGTAAGTACTGTACCTGATCTAATGGATAGAAGTACAGAATATCAGATTTGTTTGTGTACGAATTGGGTATGCATAAACTCGACAATGACTCGAGTCGAGCTGGTCTATTGAGTTTAGCCTAACTTTCGCCCAGAGAGTGTTTGAGAATATCCAGGGCAACGACCTCACTCCATGTAACATTATGAATGAGAATCTTAACTTAGTACCACTGTAAGTTGCTCCGTAGGTGCTGCGAGCATGCGCACGAAGGAGTGGAGAAGGAGGGGGATAGTGGCATTGGGGGAGAAGAGAGGGGCGCAAAGGGAAGATGCGGGAGAGACAAGGAGAAGAAGAAGCTGAAGAAGAATAAGAAATTGTCTTTGTCTTCCGATTGCGTGTGTTTGCGCTTTTTTGTTCCAGTTTATCAAGGAGTATGTCGCGTCCTCCGATTGACGTGAGACGAGGTTCCTTCAGACCCTCTCTCTCCCTTGTCTCGAGTCAATTCCAACACCTACCTACTAATTACGGCTATGAATTGAAAAGTGTTTCGGAAGGTTGGCAGGTTATTGTTGGCCGTCCTATGGGCGATTTTGGGGCGACGTTGGCCTAGAATCTCCGTTCCAAAACTTATATGTAATTAATAAAACTAGTATGTATGCATTTCCCTTTGCATTTCGCATTGTCTCATCCTTTTGACTGGGCAATCTGTTTTATTTTCATTTTCATTTTCATTTTCATTTGTTTTCAATTTTCAATTTTCTTTCAATTGAACCATACAGCAGGCTGCAGGATGGGTCGGGGAGCTAAGGCACAGCCGGGCCGTCTTTTGTGGTCCAGCACCATTGCGATACTGCACGAGTTTGAACGGGAAGTGCATCATGCCGCCTTCATGGCAATGAACCACTGTTGTACCTGCCTATACATATGTCTGTCTGTCGATGTGATATCGCAAAGATGATATGTTATAGCCCGTGTTATGTGGTACTCCCGTTTCAAACCACCAGGATCAAACTCAGTAATTTGCGCCAAGGGTGGTATTTGGGCCTCCGCATTCACTAGCTCTTGCCTCTCTCCCTGTGTTGCTTCATCAGTTTGCTAAAAAAAAATAAGAAACTTATGCTGTCTTAGGATGACCTTGTTGTATATATGCCTCATTTTTTATGTCCATGATTATAATTTGTGTTTATCCTTGTTCGGTACGGGAATTAATGTTGCACGTGGTGATGTTACGACTAGTTTGCAGCCACTTGACCGCCATCAACACCAGAAGCAGCATCATCATTCGTTCTTCTGTCTCACTGGCTCATCAGTGGTTCACGACACTAAGTTACTGTACCACGTAGTACGCATACTGCTTTCTCCCATCCACCCACCCACCTTGCCTCCCCCACACCACACCACAGCACCCGCTATCCCTCTTGTACTAGCTGCTTGTCCCTGCAGCCTTGGGCCTTGCAAGCCTCTCCTCTCCCTTTTGGCATGTATTGTCTATTGACCTCTAACTACTTCGTAGGCTTTGTTCCTTGGGACGCCTTCTTGGACGCCCTCTTGGACGCCAGCGCTCCACCGACCGTCCCACGCGCCGTCTCTTCCTCCTGAAATCCGCGTCTCAGCCGTGCATAAACTTGCTGCCCTCCTCCCACAGTCGCAGTCTTTTTGCTCGCCTCACACCCCCCTGTCCTGGCCTTTTTCTGCTACTGGCTGCCCTGATTATCTTGTCCCTGGTGGGTGTCCCTGCGCTTGTCTGGTCTCTTTCCAAACGCGACCCAGCCTCCACCAAATCCATCCTCAACCCACTCGCTGCTCGCTATCTTTCCTCCACTCAAACTCCTCCACCCACCACAATCTACCACAACCACAACCACCACCACCACCTCCGTACACCTCACCACACCACATCCGCCGCTTCTCCTCTCGTGTTGCGATACTGTTCCTCAACGCCTTTACCACTGTCGCGCGACGAAAATAGTCGCTCGATTGATCTTATATTTGAAGGAATTGCGTCTCATTCTTCCTCTAGCCAATTTTTCCGCCCTTGCCCTTGCCGTCAACACACTCGCAATCGTGCGCCGTCGCCCGGTACCCGTCGACGACTCACGCCCATCTCGCAATTCCCCATTCCCTCATCTCGATCTCGACCACAACCACACCGCAGACCGCTGCGCTTCCCTTAACTCATACTTGTATCCACGGACAACCGCTTTCTTCGTACGATTTATCGCACTCCTAATTTTTGACGCCTGCGATCGGCTCACCGTCAAATCACTGCAACGATCTCCGTATCGCTCGACAACTCCGACTGCCGTTCGCCCCTTAAACGTTTGCCTTGTTACCGACTTCGCGCAACCGACTTCTCTGCCCTTGACTTGCCCCGCGAAAGTCCTGTGGCTAGTTGAGACGCCCGGGCTCAACGTTGTTGCCGTCATTAGGCGCTCCCTTCGAGCTTCCTAGGCACAAGAACTTGACCATTTCTCGTGGTCACCCCTAAGACACCACCATGTCGGTCATGTTACAAACTCCGTCGAGAGCCTCCACTGCATCTTCCTCGTCTTTCCAGCCTTTAACACGACAGAATACCATGTCGTCCTACGATGGATCGCGCTCTGCGCGCCAGTCGAAGCGCTATTCTATGTCGGCTTTGTACATGTCAATCTCGGCCAACGAAGGTGATCTTCAGATTGAAGATGACCTCGCCAAAGGTATGCTTTCTCTTGTCTCCGAATATATTCTCTTCGTGAACATACGATTGACTCTCGACCACAGCGCAAAAGATACTGCGTGACCTGAAGTCCAAGATCTCGTCCCAGTCCAAGAAGAACTTTGTTCTCGAAAAGGATGTGCGATATCTTGACTCACGTATTGCTCTGCTTATTCAAAACCGCATGGCTCTGGAGGAGGTATGTTGAATTGTTCCTTACGATGAGAGCCGACTGCTAACAAGTTCTCCAGCAAAACGAAGTTGCTAGTCATCTCGAGGATGCTACTGAAATGCAGCAGGGCGTTTTCCCAAACGACGACAAGACTCAAAAATACGGCAACCTTCTGTTCCTTCTGCAGTCTGAGCCCAGACACATTGCCCACCTGTGCAGACTCGTCTCCATGGCTGAGATTGACTCGCTACTTCAGACTGTCATGTTTACCATTTACGGAAACCAATATGAGAGTCGAGAAGAGCATTTGCTTCTTACCATGTTTCAGGTATGACTAGAAAATATTTGTTATCGATGTGTTTGCTCTAACTCACCGCTCAGTCCGTCTTGACCTACCAATTTGATACCACTCCCGATTACTCTTCCCTTCTTCGAGCCAATACCCCAGTTTCGCGAATGATGACGACGTACACTCGAAGAGGTCCCGGTCAGAGCTTTCTCAAATCAGTACTTGCTGATAGAATCAACAACCTGATTGAATTGCGAGACCTGGACCTGGAAATTAACCCGCTCAAGGTGTACGAACGAATGATTGAGCAGATTGAGGAGGATACCGGTCAGCTCCCCCCTAACCTGCCCAAGGGCATCACCGGAGAGCAGGCCGCGGAAAATTCTCAGGTTCAGGCTATCATCGAACCTCGCCTGACTATGCTCACCGAAATCGCCAACGGCTTCCTGACCACCATTATTGAAGGCCTCGAGGAAGCTCCATATGGTATCCGATGGATCTGCAAGCAAATTAGGAGCTTGACAAAGCGCAAATATCCCGACGCTAATGACCAGGTTATTTGTACTCTTATTGGCGGTTTCTTCTTCCTCCGCTTCATCAACCCGGCCATTGTCACTCCCAAATCTTACATGTTGATCGACGGAACCCCGGCCGAGCGACCGCGACGAACCCTTACGTATATTGCCAAGATGCTTCAGAACCTTGCCAACAAGCCATCCTACGCCAAGGAGCCGTATATGGCTAAGCTTCAGCCCTTCATCCATCAGAATAAGGATCGTATCAATAGGTTCATGCTCGACCTCTGCGAAGTTCAAGATTTCTATGAGAGTTTGGAGATGGACAACTATGTGGCCCTCTCTAAAAAGGATCTTGAGCTGGATATCACCCTCAACGAGATCTACGCCATGCATGCGCTCATTGAGAAGCACCACAATGAGTTATGCAAAGATGAGGGCTCTCATCTTGGAATTATCATGTCAGAGTTGGGCCAGGGTCCCTCCCAACTGCCTCGCAAGGAGAACAGGGTGATCAACCTGCCTCTATTCAGTCGCTGGGAGACGGCCATTGACGACTTGACTGCAGCTCTGGACATTACGCAGGAGGAAGTGTACTTTATGGAAGCCAAATCCATCTTTGTGCAGATCATGCGATCAATCCCTTCGAATAGCCACGTCGCGAGGCGCCCTCTACGACTAGAGCGCGTTGCAGATGCTGCCGCAACCAGTCGAAACGATGCTGTCATGGTTCGCAAGGGTATTCGGGCCATGGAATTGCTTTCCCAGCTTCAGGAACTGCGCGTCATCGACAAGAGCGACCAATTCGGTCTTCTACGAGATGAAGTGGAACAGGAACTACAGCACCTTGGTTCTTTGAAGGATGGTGTTATTACCGAGACCACGAAACTCGAGGAAGTATTCAAGACGATCCGAGATCACAACACCTACCTAGTTGGACAGCTTGAAACCTACAAGAGTTATCTTCACAATGTGCGATCTCAGAGCGAGGGCACGAAGCGTAAACAGCAGAAGCAGCAAGTTCTTGGCCCCTACAAGTTCACCCACCAGCAGCTCGAGAAGGAGGGTGTTATCCAGAAGAGTAATGTTCCGGATAACAGACGGGCCAACATTTATTTCAACTTTACTAGCCCTCTGCCGGGCACCTTCGTCATTTCTTTGCATTATAAGGGTACGTCAATTATTAACATTTTGATTCTGCTGACATATGCTAACTTTGCAACAGGCCGAAACCGAGGCCTTCTAGAACTGGATCTGAAGCTGGATGATTTGCTTGAGATGCAAAAGGACAACCAAGATGACCTTGACCTGGAGTATGTTCAGTTCAACGTCCCCAAAGTCCTGGCTCTTCTGAACAAGCGCTTCGCTCGGAAGAAGGGCTGGTAGATGGTCTACGGCGAGCAACTTTGAGCAATTATTCATCTCGATGCATATTCATCCATGTACCACGATCAAATCAAAGGGAGGGGCTCGGCGTTATGGATACTGATACCACGGAAGGTTCTGTTCTCTTCTTTTCCTTGGGGCCAGTATGGCTGATCCGGGGGTTTCGTCATGTTTTCATTCCTACTTTTCTTTTTTTATGCTTCTTTGCAATTCTACCACGAGCGACTCGTTTCATGTACCCGCTCTATGGTGAACTTTGTATACCGTGCGGTAATTTTTTCTGTCTTCTGAAAGGGGCGGTCTTCTGCTTCGGCTGGCCCGCGGTGGGAATTGTATGCGGTGCTTTGACTTGGGATGTACGATGCTGGCTGGTAGTTAGCTGGGGCCTGCCCGTCAAGGGGTACGCGTCCTGTCTGAACATGAGTAGGTAGTGATGCAAATGACTGGACCTGGCTCTTTTTGCTAGGCTCAACTCATATTTTAATGACAATATTGCAACGTTTCAATTATTCTTGTCAGCCTGTTAGGCGTGTGAAGTCCTTGGAAACTAAGAACGTGTAAATTACTACGAGATATGTCCGTGGCTATGAGCCGATTGGATAGTTGAGTCCCTGGTACGTAAGTTAGCATCTTGTTACGGACCAGATCTGCTTGCAGGAAACTCTGGAGTCTGATTTGCCAATGACCGCGTGGCGAATTGTTGGGCACAGGTCGAGACCGAAGTGCATGCACCCCGGAAGTTGGTGTGGTGTCTGATCTGGCAACCATCGCGGAGCATGTGGCTGACATGGTGGAGATTGGAGGTACGAATGTACATGGAATATGTCGTTCAATCTAGATACATATGATGAATAATACAACCTAATACTACACAAATACATATAATTGTACAGGTAATAACAGCGAGTCTCTAACATCTTATGCTTCATACTCGTCTAGCTCATCAGTCATAACTCATCATGAACAGATCCCAGTCATGCATGACATAGTGAAATGAAACAAAGTCTTCCAACTTACACTCGTTCCACTTTCCCCAATTCTGGCCCCTCCTCAGCTGGCCTTCCCCCAAGCCCCCAAGGCCACGGCCACATCCACGTCCACCTTCCGCCGCGTCGCAACCGCACTCTCCGCTGCGAGAGGGCGGCTGTGGACCAACCGTCCGGCGCTTCTGGTTCTCGTGAACTTCGACGAAGGAGACTCACAGCGCGTCTGGCGGGAAATGTGACGGCGACACCGAGTTTAGAGACGACCATTGTGAACGAGCGTGTTTGAAGAAGCGATATGAGCAGCATGAATGGTACACAGACTAGAACCATGGTTACTGCAAATCGCCAGTCGTTTGCTGGGATGGTGAATTCGGTCATTCCAAAGACAGACTGGGGAGTTAGCTCACTGAAAGGAGAGGATAGGGACAATGGTTTACATACTGTAACAAACGTCAGGGGTAAGAAGATCATGCTAATTATGGTCAAGATCTGAACGTTATCACCCTGCTCAATCGCTCTCCTACTTTCCTTGATCGAACTTCCGCAGAAAAGCTGATCGCGCAGGTTCTCAATCTCCTTGCGCGTACGCTCATTTCGTTTGAGCACCTCGCCCAACTCCCGCACCACCTTGTCGAGCTCGCGACGGAGGTTGTTCATGTGCTCGCGATAAGCCACCCCTGCGAGTGACTCTGGCTCCGAGTGCGGCCACAGAATCGGGTGGTTGCCGGCCCAGAACTCGTCGGTGAAGGTATCAACGTACGCGGACATCATGGCTTTGATACTCGTGTTGACGACGGCGAGTGTGTTGTAGGCCCAAAAGTAGCGCCGGATGTATGTGAAGTGCTTGTCTTCGAAGAGGAGCTTGTCGCGAACTTTGGGGTCGAACATGAACTCGGTCTAAAATGTTGTCAGTTTGATGAGAAAGTGTGAAGAATAGAGAGCTAAAGCTTACCTTTGCGGTTATAAGCTTGGTGACGAGCTCATGAAGGGCCTGGTTTCGCTTCCCGGCATCTCTGTACTCGGCAATGAGGAGCTCTAGGAATGCACAGGGCCCATTGACGAGTTGCTTCGCTTGAAACTCATCGCCTCTCACGGTGTGAGCATTGTCAGGAAAGCTTTGAATGCTGAGGAGATGCCATGGCCCAAAGGTGTCGAAAACGAAACCTTCTCTCACACGTTCCCGTCGAGGTCGCATGCGTACAGGCTTAGTGATATCACCCCCCAGTGACAGAGCAAGGATAGAGCCACACTCGGCAATATCGATGTGATCGCCAAGCCTCTTATCCAAAGGCCTGTTGTCAAACCGCTGCCAGGGAGCTGGAGTTAGATCGCTGCCGACGACGGTGTAGTACTTGAAGACAAAAAAGAAAGACCGCTGGCGGATGTGGGCGGCGGAGTGGCTAGGTAAGGGGCGAAGAGGAGGGGGAACACCGATGGGAAGGACGACGGGAGAGCATGAGGCATATGGAGATGAAGCTAGAGCTGACGGGCCTCGTTCGAAGGCACGGTGCATGAAGGCTTGGGTGCGACCACGGTTGGGCTTATCGGAAAGGAGGTTGTCTAGAAGTTCAGTCATGTCAAAGTGAGGCGACATGGTGAGATGCAGAGCAGCGAGAATAAGAGGGGTTGGTTCTTGGACAATACTGTAGGAGATGGTTAGCATGTTGAAGCAAAATTGCGGACAAGAGTGTAAGTGAGCACATACGTAATCCGCCCGATAGACTGAGCATCAGGGTTGACATCTCTGATAGCCTCCCACACCGTGGGTGCGTCAACAATAATGGGAGGGTTCTCATACGGCCCAGAGCCTGCATATTTGACTTCAGTCGGTCCATCCAGATCAACATCCGGATCCTCACTTAGCTTCATGGGCATCGAGTCTGGACCGACCTCATACACCTCGAACGTAGACTGAACATAGCCCTCACGTTCATAAGCCGCAAAGTCACGAAACGATACGGCATGATCTATCTCACCACGACGCTCTATGACGTCCCCTAGGACCTTCTCCATGTCAGGCGCAAAGTCCGCATCACGGAGGTGACTCATCAGCATCTCATCCGTCCAGTGCATAGGTGTAAGCGGACGGCGGCCAGGAATGGCCGTTTCGTCTTCGACATGTCTGCCATTGGCGGTGATGACAGAATTTGAGTCAAGAAGCGGGATGAAGGGGAGATCGTCATCGTTGGAGAAGACGACATTGCTGTGACTTCTGGGCGAATTGGTCATCGGCCGGAGCTCCGGAGTCAAAGACGGCCGCTCGGCAGTCGTCTCCAAAGTAGAAGCCCGGGGCCGACGCCGCATATACATGCCCGCGGATGTAACATTGGTGGTGCCCGCGTCGGAGCCAAACGTCGGCACGCTGAGGGCTCTTAGGGGCGGCGTAAAGGGCTCCGGTATGGTGACGACGCTGCGAGGCTGGCTGTCAATACGACGTAAGGCCAGGCCATCGTGCAGGGTGCGCAGGGTGCGGACATATTGCTCATGGTGGACTTCTGCGACCTTGATGAGGTCGTCAATGGTTTGTTGGGTTGACTGGTAGGCTGTTGGAGCTGTCATTTGAGGGGGGTTCACGTTTCACTTAAAGATTTACTTGATTGAAAAGAAGATCCTGAGATAGAAAGTATTGAGTTGTATTCGCCCACCGACTGAGACTTGTGGGTGAACACTTCTCTAAAGACCTATGGACATAGATTGCTTAGACATTCCGTTAGAAAGAAGAGAGGATTTCTATGCGTATTTCTACCTACTCCCCTTTCTCATGAATTGACGATCCTTAGCTCGAGTTGGATAGTAGGGCAAGTCCTTAGGCAACCTTCGGCGGACCCCGATGAGGATTGCGGCTGAGCTGCCATCATCAACTCCGCACTTCGGTGAACGACCGTGGAAGACGCATCAAAAAAATAGGGCAACGCCATCATTAAGCACCGATAGGCTAAACAAGGTCTTGGGTTGAAAAACGAAAGGAAGTGTGGGAACGAACAAGCTTCTAGCGCCTCGTCCCCGGATCGACTTTGAAGGTTCCGCGAAGCTTTAGGGGGTTTGGGCTTGTCCACATGCAACAACACGTGGGGTGAAGTTGGGGATGTCCCGATCCTGCACTGCGACGAACCCCCTTACCCATTGAGGGGCAGCGCGAGACGAATATGACACCGAAAGGGTTCATGATGGAGTGAAGCATGGAGGAATGGGTGTGCGGAAAACAACATATGGGATGGACGCAAGCTTTCAATGGACAGATTAGATCGACGAGCGAGGCTGTTCACTCAGCGGAATACGGACGCTTCGGGTCGGCTCTGAGCGGCTGGAGGCGGTCGGCACCGACATTTTGTAACAAGCTTTCAAGATAGGGCCTCGTGATGCGATGCTGTGGACGACAAGTATTGGATCAAACGCGACACCGAGCAGCGGCACTACGAGCGTTGGCGCAAGGTGCGTCATAAGCGAGCACACCAAAGTCGGGCGCCTGTCATTTAACTCCCCAACGAGGCGCAGTTCCACGTGCTGATGGAGTCGAAGGGGTATTATTCATCCGCCGGCGGCCGATAGATAGATGGATGGAAGGATGGATGGCTTCGGCCTTCGGCGCAAAGGTAGCAAGATTGCCCTAGGTCCAACGAATTGTTTCATTTATGAGTAAAGCATGTTACGTGCAGACGCCTTCAACCCAGTCGCGTTAATCGTGATAGCAATCGAAGGCGGCATCCCCCACGTGCCATGTTTCAATGGCTTGATCGTCGTTTTTCAACTCCAACTTGAATTTATCATCAACTGCGGCTGAAGCTAGATCATCATCTTCGTGACCATCACCACAATCTTGGCACTCACCCATCACTCATTAGACTTCTTCATGTCCGGTCTCGGAGCCATCAGACGTCAGAATGTAGACTTTATCTTGTCCATCTGGTTAATGTACTATTGCGTGCCTGGCCAACTCCCGGCCTGATATCATCCTTTCGTTTCTCGTAACTCTATTAGGCAAACACCAACTTCCAATCCCATACGTTATCGAAAAAGCCCCGAAATGAGATGCATGACTCAAGATAAAACGATGCCAGCAAAAAATATGACCCCAAACTACCTGGGCTTGGTCTGGTCCAAGATTAGGAAGCGACGGTAACAGGCTTGGTGGTGGATGTCGCCGCCTTCTCGGTCGAATCGACCTCCATGGCATCTTCGACGACACCCTCGCCTTCACCTTGCTCCTCTTCCTCAACCTCGTCCTCGCTCTCGCCTTCAATATCAACACTTCCATCTTCGGACATCTCGTCCTCTTCCTGGCCGATATCGTTCTCATTGCCGTTCTCCGTTTCGACGCCAGCCATCTCCAAATCCTCACCAGATCGAGATGCTTCGGCCTTGGTCTCCTCCGCCTCCTCCGCCTCCTCTGCCTCCTCTGCACCATATTCCTCGCCGTCGGCCTCTAAATCAGCTTCAGGCTGCTCTGGGGGGTACTCGGCGGGGGCGGAAGCATCAGAATCCCTGAGTAGTTGTCAGCCTAAATAGTCATGCATGATAATATTTGTATGAAAACGTACCATTTGATGGCAAAACGCGTCACACGGGGTTTCTCAGCCAAAACATTGCGCTTGACGCGCTCGACAATTGGCTTGGAAGGGGGTTCGGCATTGAGTTCTTCCGAATCGTACTCATTGTTGACGTAGTAACCAACACGCACAAACTCGCGACCGTCATAGGCGCAGGTCAAGAGAATGACAGTCACGCCAAGGATGTCAGCGTCGGGAATGCGCGAGGTGTCGGGTGCGTCAGCCTCAAAGATGAATTTGTTCACGCCAACGGGAATAGGGCCGACGAGGAGGGTATCGAGCTCTTGGTCGTATTGATCTCTATGAAGCGTTAGAATAGGCGGTGTGTAAGATCGTATCTGATAGGAACTCACGAAGTGGCAGATCCGACGTAAGTAAGCTTCCACTCGAGATCTATTTCATGTTAGCAAGGGGAGTGGGATTAAGGCCAGAGGCAGAGAGTCGCAAACCATTCTCGAGCTGTTCAAGGCACTCAAAGGTAATCTCGAACTCGTACTTGTCGGTGAACTTGGCGGGGTTGTTCAGAACCTGGACCCCCAAAAGCGAGACGACCGACATTTTTGCTGGTGATAGTGGATGTTGTGATATTGGGATAAGTGGGTGTTAAAGCTGTCGAACGACGGTATCACAGCGCCGTCGATGTGGACTGAAGGAGGAGAATGGGCGCGGAGCTACTGGCGATGAGGGTGTTGGTAGTTTTAGACAAGTGGGTGGAGCTCGCAGTATGGATTGTCGTAGACCGTTGCGCGTGTGTGGTGGCTTGCTAAGCGCAAAGAGAGATGGGAGTTTGCAGGGAAGAGGTTGGATGTGGCGAGCTGAAGGGAGAAGACGATGTTGTTATTGCAAGAAAGAAAGGGTTGGCGAGAAGCTAAGAAGATTGAGATGTTGACCCTGTGCGACTTGTGGTGGGCGGGACGACGGACGCGCTTTCTGGCCTCCTCCCCGCGTTAATGGGTTCGTGCTGCACAGACGCTGGCGGCCGGTCATCGTGGCGGCAGTAGGGACCCTGGGCTGTGTGTGCCTGCCAGGGAACGCGAAAAAAAAAAAAAAAAACTCCTAGAGCAACCAGAGCCGCACACGGTGGCTGGGGAGGCGCTAGTAGAGCTGCCAGTAGAGTCGCGAGCATATGACATCACGTGACCATATTAAGTGATTGCTTGAAGCCTGCTTGCCCACGCCCAAGCTTTGCCGTCCCTGAATCAAACTGGGCCCACTGGCTGGTGCAGCCGTGTATCGCTCCAGCCAGTCACACGACGCCGTAGCCCTCACCGCCTGGCTTCCACTAGCCTGTTTTGGTTCTGCCAATAGCCCTTGTCCGCCTAACAAGGCTTTCGAGCAAGTTGGGAGGTGGCTTTCATGTTTTCGGATTTTGGTCAGACCAAGACTCCGACTTGTGAGCTTTGACTCGACAACTTCAACGTCCTGATCTCCCAGCGCACACCACTCAGCATTCATCGCTAACTCGATAACATACCGTCTAACCCCGCTGCGTTCTCTGCGACTGCAATTTCCACGATTGGGGCCAACTGGCTCAGCTCCGCGAGCTTGCCTCGTTCGCGAGACGTCTTTGACGAATCCCTCTGTGCCAACAGAGACCTACCTTCTCCCTTCAATCGGGATTCCTATAATCATCGCGAACTCAATAATCGAAGCATTTATTTTTGTTCTATCTACGATCGAATATCTTTCCTCCCGCCGAGCTGTCGCCCGTCTTTCGATCTTCGTCTCAGACCGTCATCATACCAACCTCCTCCCCACGCGCTGTCGTTTTCGAATCCACCGCGCTCGCCCTCTTGACAGGTGAAGCTTGACAATAGATTCGGCACTGATAATATCCAGCATGGCGTCTGAGGGTGCTTCGTCGGGCGAAGAAGGTTTGGGGTCCGCAGAGGGTGCTCAGGTTCAGCATAGCGACCAACAAGTTGATAACATTGCACAAGAATCTCATGTCTCAGGTGATGCCGCCGATAATGGCACAGAAGATGGGGGAGAATATGACCCAGAGTCCGTCACTGCCTGGTCTCCTGTACAACTCCCCGAACAAGACTCCTCAGCAAGTTCGCACCGCCAATCCAAGCCCAAGATGTCTGGTGGCTTCCTAGTGGAGGCCTCTGATGACGAGGACGAAGGACCTGTCAATGATGCGCCAAATGTGGTCATTACGTCGTCTCACAGCCAGCCTGGACCTTCAACCACATCCACAGAG
This sequence comes from Mariannaea elegans, assembly GCA_930272665.1. Taxonomy (NCBI): domain Eukaryota; kingdom Fungi; phylum Ascomycota; class Sordariomycetes; order Hypocreales; family Nectriaceae; genus Mariannaea; species Mariannaea elegans. The sequence goes on along the minus strand of CAKNEU010000002.1, from coordinate 1,077,670 downwards.
GTCAACACACCCACTGCTCCCGTTGCTTTCATTGCCCCTATTGCTCCTATCCCTCCCATTCCTGCCCCTGTTGTCTCGTCCAACGTAACTCCAGCTGTGACCAGTCTCGATCCGGTAGCGTTGCTTGAAGCTCGTGTTAAAGAGGACCCTCGCGGAGATATGGATGCCTGGTTGAACTTGATTGCCGACCACAGACGTTCCAGCAGACTAGATCAAGCGAGAAATGCTTACAACCGCTTCTTGGAAGTTTTCCCACAAGCTGTGAGTGATCAAGTGTCATGACTATTCCTGTGTACAGTGACTAACTCTTAATTGAAGGCTGATATTTGGGTTGAATGGATCGAACTGGAGCTCGGCCTGGACAACTTCGTCGATGCTGAACAGCTCTTTGGCCGATGTCTGATGACGGTCCCAAATGTGAAACTGTGGACAGTTTACCTAAACTATATCCGGCGACGAAACGACCTCAACAATGATCCATCAGGTCAAGCTCGCCGAACCATCACCCAGTCCTACGAGTTCGTCATCGACAACATCGGTGTGGACAGGGACTCCGGTAACATCTGGCAAGATTACGTTCAATTCGTCAAGAATGGGCCGGGTCAGATTGGCGGCACCGGCTGGCAGGACCAACAAAAGATGGACCAATTGCGAAAGGTCTATCACCGTGCCATCACTGTTCCCATGCTGACTGTCAACAATCTGTGGAAGGAGTACGACCAGTTCGAAATGGCTTTGAACAAGATGACTGTAAGTTTCCATGTGTTGATCAGTCACATACGCCTACTAATTTTACTTCTCAGGGCCGCAAGTTTATTCAGGAGCGGTCACCCTCGTATATGTCAGCCAAGAGTGCCAACATTGCCCTCGACAATATCACTCGTCACCTCAAGCGTAGCAACCTGCCTAGGCTTCCACCAGCGCTTGGGTTCGATGGTGGCCAGGAATTCAGAGAGCAAGTTGATATGTGGAAAAAGTGGATCGCTTGGGAGAAGGATGACCCTCTAGTTCTCAAAGCAGATGAGCCCAAGTCCTACAATCAGCGGATTCTTTATTGCTACAAGCAGGCCTTAATGGCGCTTCGGTTCTGGCCGGAGATCTGGGTCGATGCAGCAGAGTGGTGCTTCCAGAACGATGTGCGCGATAATGATAAGGAGATGGGAACGGAAATGCTGGTGCAGGGTATTAAGGCGAACCCTGAGAGTGTCCTTCTCGCTCTCAAGCATGCCGATCATATCGAAGTCAACTACCCGGCTAAGGAAGTCGACAAGTCGGAGTACGCTAACGCGGTGCGAAAGTCTTTTGATGACGTGTTGGAAACTTTGTACGAGCTGGGCGATAAGGTGAAGGAGCGTGAGAAGCTTGAAGTTAGCACCCTCAAACAGGCCGCAGCTCAGGAGCCTCTACAGCCATCGATCGAACAAAATGACGACGATGACGGTGACAAGCCCAAGCGGTCTCCATTGGAGGAACAAATCCTTGCCATTCAGAAAGGCTACGCTGTCGAAACGCAACAGCTCTCACGCACGGTTTCTTATGTTTGGATTGCCCTCGCACGAGCTATGCGCCGCATTCAAGGCAAAGGCAACCAGACGGAAGGTGGTCTCCGCAAGGTGTTCACCGATGCCCGTCAGAAAGGCCGGTTGACGAGTGATGTGTACGTGGCCGTAGCCCTTCTCGAGTCTGTTGTCTACAAGGACCCGGTGGGTGCTAAAATCTTCGAGCGTGGTGCCCGGCTATTCCCTAATGATGAGAACTTCATGATTGAGTACCTGAAGTACCTTCATTCAAAGGACGACACGACAAGTAAGTCGATTCTCATACCCGCAGCTCTCAGAATCCAATGCTAATAGACCACAGACGCTCGAGTTGTCTTCGAAACATGTGTCAACCGACTTGTCTCGAAACCCGAGACCTTGGCCAAGGCCAAGCCACTCTATGCGTACTTCCATAAGTACGAGTCACAATACGGTGAATTGTCACAAATCTCTAAGCTCGAGGAACGGATGGGCGAACTCTTCCCCGAAGACCCTAAACTCAACTACTTCGTTTCTCGATACTCTTCTGAGAGATTCGACCCCATCGCCGCTCCCATCATCATCTCGAAGGCTGTTCAAATGCGACCAAAGCAGCTCGTATCCACGATTGAACAGCCCATCTCAGTACGAAATAGTCCCCTTCCAGTGAAACCAGAACAGAGTCCGCGACCACAATACATGCGGGCAACGGCTTCACCCAAGCGACCTCTCGGCATCGACGATGACGAGTTGAACCCCCCAAAGAGACTTGCTAGAGGAAGCTCTCCTCTGAAGGGTGCAGCGGGTCGCCGTCTTGACCAGCAGCGCCGCAATCAGGCTTCCGCACTTCACCGAGACATCACCTTTTTACTCAATATTCTCCCTCCTGCTCAGAGCTTCGATACTCAGCGACTTGCCCCTGCAGGCATGGTTTCACTGCTGCGGGATACCAACTTGCCAGACTACGCTACGCTGAAAGCTACTACTGGGGGCCAGCCTCGCTACACCAACCCCACTCATGCCAGACAGCCATCTGGCGAGTATGGAAACCGACCGATCAGCCCTTATGGAAGAGTTTCCTCTGGCTCCGGTGGGTATAGGAACTCACCGTTGCGACCAGAGAGTGGAGCCAGCTACCAAACGAGTCCTCACCCCCCTCCTGATACAGGCGGAACTCAACCATCATGGTCTCAGGCTCCCAGTGGATATGGAGCGCCACCAGCTGGGCAGTATGGAGGGTACCGGTATTAATCAGGTGTGTAAACTATGCCGCTTGATTGAAGGGCTCGTTGCTACATAGCACGCGGTTTGTTAATGATTGGCGGCGAGTTTGGCTCGTCCCACACTCTACGGCCAAACGGGCCGAGACCGGGGAAGGTTATCTTTGTGTCTTGCATGGTATGGCGTTCGGTAGGGACTCAAACAAAAATGGCGGCCGTTGAGTTGTGCCAGTCAAGACGAAAAAGCTTTGCGTAGTGATGATGGGTTGATAAGTTTTTCTTTATTACATAGTTGTTTACAATATACTAGGTAGTAAGCCTAAAGAGAATTTGGATCAGGTATTAGCAAGATTTCCTTTGTCGTGTATTAATAGCTTTATGGGCCGAAGTTGATACCCGGCTCTTCCCACCCGTCCATCCACCCCTTTGCCCATGGTGTTTGCCACAAATCATCTATCTAGCGAGAACATTGTTCCCAACGTAGACCCTTTTTTTTTTTAGTTTGCTCGCGCATCCGACCGGTTTTCCACCTATTTGAATGAAAAGGATTGTTATTAAACTAGCCGTAACTGCTGGACACAGTTTGCCATACGCAACGCCGTGTTCTCTCCCTAACCCCCAAGTCAGTTTGCAAGTATTAGTTTGGTGCCAGTTCACAGCTGTTGACAGCTGCCCGCCTTGTATACTCGGTGCCTAACCAGCTGGTGAGTGTTTATAGCCGTTAGCACGGAAGGTACGTTGGGTATTCTTTGTTTACTTCTCCCATCACCTTAGGCTTCTTCCCAGCTTCATCTTCACGCCAATCTTCTTCACTGCTACACCACAAACGCAGCGCCTGAAAACAGATAAAAACGCACGCGCTAAACCATAGGATTTCTCTAAAATCAGTCAGTGATTCATGCCTCTTGCCCCTTAGCCCTCCCTCCTCCTGCTATTTGAACTCTCCCTTCCCTCATCACAACACCTCTTCCTTCCTCACACCTTCATTCCTCAAATTTTCTTTCCTCAACTCCAACATCTCAATATCTTCAAAGCGCTCTGCTTATCTCTGCATCATCTTCAAGCTTCATCATTTCTGTGCTTATTTCTGACATCTCAAAAGCCTCAACCCTTCGGCTTTGTCCGCTATCCACCCAACAATCGAGCAAGCAGACTTTAGTCGGCCTGAGTTAGTAAGTGTATATTTCGCAATCGTTAGCACATTCACTGTCTACACCTCCTTTTCTGTATGAACTCATGGCCATGTTCCTCGCCCTCTTTCTATTACGCAGCTGATTGCTTGGACACTTGTCTATTTTGACTCCGATTCTAATTCTGTGCTTAAGAGCCAAGACCGTCATGTCCGACCGGCGGCGTTCTCCGTCGCCCTCTGGGCAGGGGGGTTCCTCACGACGACCATCGCAGTCCCCATCCCGCTCCCGAGCTGATTCTGCGTCTCGATCCTCCGCCGCTGGTCCTTCCTCAGGTTGGGCACAGGGCCTTGGGTTTGACCCGGCTCGGCCTCTTCCGACTCAGGACAGGGGAAACACTCGCATGGAACTTCCCCCGGACGCCTATCTCCCTGAGACCAAGAAGGACTTGTTCACTCTTCGCGGCAACAAGCTCAATACTGAGGGCAAGTCGGAGATGATTGAGGTTAACCAGTATCGAATGACGAAGTTTGACTTCAGCAAAAAAATCTACCAATATGACGTGAGTTCCTGCGGTTCTTTCTGATGTCTTATCTTAACGGTGTTTACCAGGTGATCCTATCTCCCGAGCCTGACAAGATTGGCCCGGTCATGAAGAAACTTTGGGCACATCCCAAACTTCAGGCCCAGCTCCAGCCCTATAAGGGCGATAAGTGGCTTTTTGATGGAAAGAAGCTAGCTTGGGCTCCTGTTACCATCGACCGTGGCGAGATTCGCTGCAAGATTGACCTCGACGAAGGCAAGCGACCTCCTGGTGCTAAGCCCCGTCCTGGTGCAGACTTCTTGGTCACCATCCGAAAGACCACTGAGATTAAGGTTGCGGCCCTTCAGGGCTACTTAGAGCACAAAATTTCGTTCAACAACACTGTCCAGGAGGCACTCAATTTTTTGGACCATCTTGTGCGTCAGTGGCCTTCGCAGCATCTGCTTGCAATAAAGCGCAATTTCTACAAGCGATCCGCAGCCGGCATCCCTCTCAATGACGGTGCCATCGTCGAGGTTCACAAGGGCTCGTACGCCTCGGTGCGTATGAGCCACAACATGGCTCGTGGCGGTGTTGGCCTTGGCTACAACATTGATGTGGCCAACACCTGTTTCTGGATCGGAGGTCAGTCCATGGACAAGATGGTCTGTAATTTCCTCGCTACTTGCGACAGGCGATGGCAAGGGATGACACCCATCACCATTGCGGGCGAGCTTAAGCCCATCCAAAGCAAAGGCCGTTTGGAATCTTCGGATGCGTTCAAGCAGCTCCGAAAATTGCGACGCTTGAAGTTCAAGGTTCGCCACAGCAACCGCCGCAATGACGAGAAGTTGTACACTGTGATTGATTTTCTCTTCAAAGAGGAATACGGCCTCGATGGCGGTACGGCACGTACTCACAAATTTGACCACGATGGCGCTCAACTTTCCGTTCAAGAGTACTATCGCAAGAAATACAATGTCAATCTGAGGTTCGCTAACCTTCCTCTCATTGATGCCGGCAAGGGAGGAATGATCCCCATGGAACTTGCTTGGGTCGAGCCCATGCAACGCTATCCATTCAAGCTCAATCCTGACCAAACTGCCGCGATGATCAAGATTGCGGTTACCAGACCAGAAGTGCGCAAAAAGGACATCGTAAAGAATGCCACAGATCTTCAAATTGGCCGCGATCCATTCCTCAGGGAATACGGCGTTACCTTCGAAGCTCAGTTTGCCAAAACCGAGGCCAAAATCCTGCCTCCTCCTGTTGTCAGGTTTCAAGGTGGAGGTGTCGCCGACCCCAAGTTCAGCGGCCGATGGGACTTACGCGGCAAGAAATTTTGGAAGCAAAACACTGTTCCCCTCAAGTCTTGGGGTTTTGTTGCTCTTGAGCAGGGTGTACCGTTTCCTGCTTTGCAGCAATTCGCCAACACATTCAAGACTACCTTTGTTGGGCACGGTGGGAAGGTTGTTGGTGAACCCAAACTCCTGAGCCCACCTGGGCAAATACGATTCAATGCCGCAGAAGCAATTGCATGGGCTCACGAAGAAGTCACCAAGTCTTCGGGATATACCCAACTCCTCTTCCTTGTGGTCTCAAAGAAGAACAGTGGTTCTTACGAGCGACTCAAGAAATCAGCCGATTGTCGTTTTGGTATTCTAACTCAAGTCGTTGTCTCCAACCATGTCCAGAAGAATAATGGACAATACCACTCCAACGTCTGCATGAAGGTCAACGCTAAACTTGGGGGGGCCACGTCCTGTGTGAAGCCTCCTTGGAATTCCCCGGCCACGTACTTCCCAGAAAGTCGACCCACCATGATCATCGGTGTTGATGTTTCCCATGGCGCACCAGGTGGCAACGCTGCTTCGACTGCAGCCATGACGATGTCTGTTGATAGAGATGCTACCCGATATGCCGCTTTGGTCGAGACCAACGGGTACCGAGTGGAAATCCTCACACCGTCCAATGTCCGCATGATGTTCGGGCAGCTTTCTGCTTACTGGAGGCAGGGTCACAATGGTGCTGTGCCAGCTCACATCATCTACTTTCGCGATGGAGTGGGGGAAGGCCAGTTCGCTCACGTCTTGGATCAGGAGATTTCAGAGATCAGGGAATTCCTCAAGGGGAAAGTTCCCCCAAACAAAATGCCCAAATTCACCGTGATTGTCGCCACCAAACGCCATCACATTCGTTTTTTCCCTCTGAAGGGCGATCGCAATGGCAACCCACTGCCTGGCACCCTAGTTGAGAAGGAGGTGACGCACCCCTTTATGTGGGATTTCTATCTCAACTCCCATGTCGCTATCCAAGGAACCGCCCGACCTGTCCACTATCATGTCATCCTTGACGAGATGAACGTGCCGGTGAATGATTTCCAAAAAATGATCTACCAGCAGTGCTACACATACGCACGGTCAACCACACCAGTTTCGTTGCACCCCGCAGTCTACTACGCGCACTTGGCTGGTGCCCGCGCGAGGGCTCATGAGAACGTTGCGACTAGCGAAGGTTTCCGCGCTGGTCCCAAGGGCCACGAAATGATTCGTGAGAAGATTGCCCGTGGAATCTCTCTCGGGGGACCGGAGAGAGGAGTTGATGCGCCTCCTTTGCTCTCCCTGGGAGGAAAAGTCGACCCACAGAAGGGCCCAGCTGGTGATGAGGAGCAGCGACGAAAGTTCTTCTGCAGCACTATGTGGTACATTTAAACACCTTTAACGAGTGAACAATTCAGGTGAGGGAAGCTAGATTTGGAGAGCAGGAATGAAAGGCTAGGTCATCAATAGGGCGGGACGGTGGGAAACGTGATGGCTCAAGGACTCAAATCACATGGAATGAGTTAGGGCACACCCTTCGGGTGCAGGTGCGATAATGTGATTACGGAGGTCAATAATCAACTCAAAAGGGGCGACCGGTTTGGCGGGAAGTGGCGGTGGAGGTTTATCTAGTCTTGCGTTGACTCTTATTACTGATTATCCTTGGCGAGAAGCAGAATAACAGCCTTTCAAGCGATGTCGTGTGGTCTTCGTCTTCTGGTGATTGTGCGACTTCAATTTCCAGCTAGAGGCCTTGGGGAGTGTTTTTAGGGATAAGGAAATGAGAGCAGGGTTAGTCGACGCCATCGTTGGAGTGGTTCGTCAAGAGGTTCGACTCTTCGTAGCAGTGCCATCGAGCAAGGCCATATAGTAGACGTAGAAGCGTAAATTGTGTGGCGTCAGAGACATCTCAACTATGAGACACGACAATGCGCAAGTTGGTTATGGGTTACGATTAAAGAGAACATGGGTAGGAGATAGATAGCAACACTTCGGCAAGACAGGCAAAATAGAATGCTTACTTCCAAGAACTATCATGTCAGCTATCAAAAATCGGCAGAGGGGAAGAAACGTCACGGCGTCGTATTTGCTTTTTCGAGAGACACTGCAAGGGCAAGCGAGGCAACAAGGGAACGCCCCCTGGATTTGCCAAGGCAGCTACGGCGACGGCCAGGCCCGCGACAAACCGGGAGAAAGCGATGTATCACAAAATGAGCTGTCACCCAATGATCGCTTCAGCATCGCATCTCGGTAAATGGTGTAAAGCTTAGTTTAACGACGTGTGTCGGACAGGGCTGGGGTAGGCTTGAGCATTAGCCGAGCTAGGAAAGATCAATAAGGACACTGCTCTCGTAGATTTGGTAAATATTTAGGTGCGTAGTTCATGGTTAAAACGTAGAAGCAAGTATTTAGATGATAACAAGAAGAATTGACGCTTGGGCGAAGCACTTATTCCCAACCGGGATGCATCTCGTTTCTATCTTTAGCACCGCCAAACAGCCATTTCCTTCGATCGTATTAATCCAGTTCGTTAGTAAACATACACAAAATTCGGGTTCTCTTTATCCGTCAAGTCTGTAAATGCTGTAGCATTGAGCACATCCGCCACGGTATTCCCTGCCGCGCGTAGAGCCTCACGCTGCTTCTCCTTCTTCTTATTCTCCCAGATGAAGGAGTAGCGGAAGAGGAAGAAGAGCGCCAGCTCGATGCAGTTAGAAACGAGCAGGGAGCCGATGCCTAAGTGGTACGAGGGTGCTTGCTCGCTGCGATAGAAAAAGGGGCTGGCAATGTTGCCGACGCAGGCGCCGAACCAGATCATACCCGAGACAATCATTTTCTTGGACTGGCCGCCAGTGTTGGAAGTGATGAGGGAGAGGCAGAGGACGAACGAAGCCTGGTACGAGCCAGTGAGATAGCTAGGTCAAGAGTCAAAACGTAAATTACCACGATACCAGGACTGGGAATACTCACAAGCAGATCAATCGGCCGACGTAGGCTTCGGTAGGAGCTAGAAGGAACCCCAATGCACCAGCAATCGTGGGCAGCATGAACAATGCACAAACAAGGGTCCGACTATTGTGAGGCATGTATCTATTAGCCAAAGCCCCGAGGCCAATCCAGATTACAACGAGGACACCTTGCGGGATACCAAGAAGTGCAGTGTGCAGAGTGTCAAAGCCAAGACCCTTGATAACGAGCGTGGAGAAATTAGAGATGCCCCCGTTGGGAACATTTCCCATAAACCCCAGAAGCGTAAACAGCCACGTCTTGTAGTCGAGATAGGCCTCCTTGACCTGGCGCCAGTTGATCCTGTCCTGCTCTATGCCAGTCTGGCTGCGCCGCATGCGAGCAATCATCACCAGCTTCTCATCGTGGCTGAAGCCCCATATGGTGCGTGGGGAGTTGGGGAGGAGGAAGAAGAGCATAATCGCCCAGAAGGCGCAGAAGGCCCCTACAACGAGGAACTCATAGCGCCAAGATGCGAGGTCCCCTTTGATATGTCCGATACCATATCCTAAGAATTGGACAGCAGGATTAGCGATACCATGAGTAGAGCCATGATGTTACAAAACAAGGTACTCACCAATCAAACCCCCACCTGCAACGCCAATGCCATTGAAGCAATACCACATGGCAATACGGCTTGGTTGCTCAGTACGGGTAAAATACATAGAAGTGATGAGCATAAAGGCGGGGTCAGCGATAGCCTCAAATGCACCAGACAGGATCCTCAGAGCAAGCAAACCGGCAAAGTTCTTGGCAGCGGCCTGAACCATAAGCAAAACTCCCCACATGAAGATGTTGAAGGCAAGGTAGTAACCCGGTGGGCTGCGCTGCATGAAGAGGTTGGATGGAATGGCCCAGACGAGCCATCCAAAGTAGAAGCTGCTCGAGAGCCAAGAGTACTCGTCTCCTTTCAAGTCAAGGCCATCCTTCAGACCGAAGATGGCAGCGTACGACCTTTGTAATGGAGTTAGCTAACATTTAGGCACAGTTTAGATTTAAATGAGGAAAGATACAGTGTTGTTTTGTCGACATAGTAGAAGAAGTAACAGATACCCAGCAATGGGATGATGCGTCTGTCCAGCTTGCGAAGAACCTTCTTCTCAACAGCAGGATCGATATGGTCGTCGGTGGGATACCGGGCAAGGGCTTCGGCATAAATCTCGTGCGGTTGGGTTTCGGCGGTGACCACGACCGGCTTATCAATATCCGAATGGTCGGGCTCTTGGCCCGGGCCAGCCCTCGAAGTCATGGGTGAGTCGCTACGATCTGCCATCGCTCTCTTCCTGAAGGATGTTTGTCTTTCGGTGTAGATACCCAGCCACTGAGATGAGATAGTGTCCGAAACGTCGGCTTACGAGAATAAAGGGAGGGGGAAAGTTCAAGGACCATTTGATGGGAGATCTGATAAGCGGACTCGGCCTTAATACCGTTCCATCAAGACCCATGCTTGGGCCCGTCGAGGAGCTAAAACAGCGGACCACAAAGATAGAGGGTGGGGCATGACCGTGTTGTGATCTGATCTCCACAGCCTCTCCGAGAGTGAGTAGTCGAAGACGATAGGTATTGGTGTTGCTGCTAGATGAGATGTCCGGGCGGATGTTGTGTCGGTTCACTTCAGCGAAGACAGAGCTGTTGAAGCCGTCACTGGCAAATCGAGAGACTACAGCACTACTAATCGAGAGGCAATGCTCAGTTGGAGATTCTGTACAGCCGTATGAGCTGGTAAAGACCCTGGTCACCCGTGCGTAGCCGAGTTTTCACCTCATTGGGCCGATATCGCTTCTACAAAGACCAAACTTGTTGCGAGTTTTCTCGTAATATGGCTCCATGGCAAGCAGAAGCGACCGGCCAATCAACGGAGTGCTAGGGCGGGGTTCTGGTTGTGTACCATTGAGGGGGCGTCGAGAGCGCTGTGAGAGCCAGAGTCAGACTCCCTGGATCTGTGAATGCCTTCAACATTTCCACCTCTCCTCACCGTGTTACCCCGTGGGGAATTCCCGTGTCCTTCTTCATTTGGCTTCTCCACTAGTTAGAGCAGGCGAACCGCCGTGCCAGCAGCCACCAGGAGCTCTGGTCATTCGGCTATGAGGGACGGGCCGCCCCCTCGGGAAATCCCACCAATGTTAAGCGCTAATTCTAGCGCTTGAAGAGGCTTTGGGGGACACCACCCTGTTAACCCCCAAATTTGGGGGCCATCATCTTTTGATGGAGATACGAACCATTTCGATGGAAGTTGAGGGGGAATATTTATGCGGCCAGATAATCCGTTGTTCCTCATAAGTATCAAGTAGTGCTAACTAGTAATGAAGGAATAGAACATCTCAAGCGTCCCGCCTTCAGGCGCAGAATTGAACATCTTCATCTTATCCCCTGTTAATTTCGTCGCGCGCTGCGCCCCGCAGGGGGTTTGCGTAAGCCACCCCAGCGCACAATCGTCATATCTTCGATTCAGAGGCACCGAATGATCATGACCCAGGACTATAGATCGATCGCCAAGTCATCGCCTCCAACACGAAGCCAGATGTCATGTTTTGGCCTGATACTTGTGAGTTTAAAGGTAGTTTCCGCGGTGGCGAGACGTGGGCGCAGTCGGGGAACTGGCAGGACAGGAATTTCCTGCTGTTTAGTCAGCGTTTTTTTGTTTTTTATGGTAAGGGGGCACGTTTTAGGTCTCCTTCACTATACTTGGTTGGGGTTGGTATTAATGAAGATAATCCTCTAACAAACCTTGCCGTCGAGCTGCTTTGTGGGCAGGTCAAGGCTCGGGTTCTAGACAGCACCAGCAAGCCACAACGGTGAAGCCAAAGTCATCGCGTAATGCTTAGGAGCGGCCGTGGGCGTGTTCGGCATGTATTTCGGCCAGGCGAAATCCCCAACTGGAGGAGGAGAATCATTTCAACGACATCATCTGATACTGAAAACGCGAAATGCCGTTTCCGTACTACGTACAACGGCAGCTAATAAGAACCGTTGCCAAGGTCTACGTGGGTCTTGCCAACTCTTTCATCCGGTTTATGAGTTTCGTCGTCCTCTCTCACCTTACCTATGGGTGTGAGTGGACTAGGCCCGTCATTTGCCATGAGCGGTTCTAACACTTGACTCAAAGCCAAGTACGCTTAAGGAGCAGAAATAGATACCAGAATAGAACCAGCAATCACATGAATAACTGTAAGATGGTGCAAAAACAAATGAATTTCCAGATATGACTAGTCTAGGGTAAGCAGAGAGGGACTGGACGCATGTGAGCGGGGTTAGGACACAATTTCTGAGGAACATTGGGTACAAGCATTCGGAGGTTTGGAACAGCTCTGCTGCCCAGTTGCTGATGTCTTTGTATGCCCAGCGATCCTAGCAGTCTCCTTGAAGTTTTGTTAATGGTTGAGCATCCCATTACAAATGGTCATCGCTCCTGGTCTGCAAAATACTGCTGCTCTGGTGCCCCCTAAATTTTTTTGGGAAAAAAAAGAAAAGAAACACCGACCGCCGAGCTGCGAAGCAGAACCATACCGCAAAGCTTCCGATCACGGAGTACCCCCGCACGTGTAGATATTCAAGAGTCACAGCACAAGTGGAAGTAATATTAGATTTGAGATGTAACGAGAGATGTCTTACCTCAGTTTATCACTGAGCCCACCTTTCACTCCTCTCCGACCCTGTTTAACCGTGCCTTGAGCCGTCAGTGGTCACAAGTGCTGAGGGGGAAGTGTATAGGTTAGGTGAACTAGGATCTTCCCCCTTTTCACCTTCAAATTGCCAGGTTGATGGTAGAGTTTAGCGTTCGTTTGTGTTATTGGAATATCGGGAACGCCTGAGAATCCTACCAGCCGAGGATTGAGCTGTGAGCTCCCGATGCATCTCTCGTGACATATATACGGGCTTTTCGTTGTCGAATCGAGATGCTTCCTCGGGACTACCTGCGTGCTAGCGTGCAGCGGCCCGTACCGAAGCCGCTCGGCTCCGGCTCGAGTCTGAAGGTGTTGTGACGAAGCTGATGATGCATACAGCGGGGAAGGGGTCGGCTAGAGGGATACCGGTATTCATGATACTGGCATGACACCCTTGCTGTCCAACTGCTATTGGCTCTCTTAGAGACCCCGCGCTCACGCCAGGGACGTTTGGCGCTGCGGGGAGAAAGGAAGCAATGACTTGACCAGCATGAGGACCAAGGGTGGTGGTTCGGGTCCACTGATGACTCTCAGATCGTGCTGATGAAGGTTACCTAGTAGGGAACCCCCACGTTGACTTGACTATACCCCTTAGTTTAGAGATCCCATGGCGTATGGATGTCGAATCTCAGCGAATCGCGCACGCAGAAATGTGTTCGACACCTGATTGACTGCCCTAGTACCTATCGTGGCGACAGCGCGACAGCGCGACAGCCCAGTTAGCGCACGTCAAATGCAATCTCGTCCCCACTGTCAACGGGCCAGTGAATGTCGTGCTTCTCGAGGTTATTTTGACGTCAATACGCGCACAACTGGCGCTAGACAGGGAGGTTCGTGGTAAGGGTTGGATCCACCGACCACCTTGCCGTGACCTTTACCGTGATCGCGTAAGCTTTCAAGGTGTTGATCCCATGTTTTGAAGCTCTAATACGCATCATGAAAAAAAAAAAACACTTAACAGTGCCACATCGTGGTTGTAGTATAGCTAACTCGTTTGATGCGGGGCTAAATGTGAGCCAGCTTACCGCGACTGCCCGGACGGGGGACAACACGGGCACAAAAGATTGTTGACTGCGATATAGGAATGAATCGGAGTCGGATGATGGGCTCGTGTCATCTTTAGGCGTCGAGATGCGGCGAAGAAGGAAAAGCGACCCGACTGTTGGACGTGGATGCTATCGATGGTTCTTGCAGGCTGTTGCGCTGGCTGCACGGTATTAGGTTATTCCTTTGAAAAATTGAAGAGTTTGTTTGAATATAGCTGACCCAATTTCATTGTGAGAGTCTCGTGAATGAGTGAAGACTTGGGAGTAGGACACGAGGTCTCTTTAATCGCGGTTTTGAAGCCCATAAGGATGCTGGAACTGGTCGACACAGAGCAAGTCTGTTCCAATCCAATTTCGGCGGCAAATCGAAATACAAAGAAGAATTAAACAAGCTTCCGGGCGCGAAAGACTATCTGGGGAGTGTTTATGGGTGTGGTTGATGACGATGCATGGATGCTGTCGCGCGTAGGAACCGGGAGAAGGCATTCGTGGTGTAGAGGCTCGCGAGCTGGTCGTGGGGCTTGGCGCATCCGAGGAAGAGTTTCGGCTTCTCTTTTATTGATGAACTTGAAAGTCAGTATCTGTAACTTGACACAGAGTTATGGAAGGAGATGAAGACTTGACCATGGTTGTGCTTCTGATGGAGAGAGACTTAGTATGCCAATAAGGCGTCATCTGAAACCGAGTGTCGAATCCGAGTATACCTACTATCAAAGACGCACAGCGTAAGGCATATGAATGGAACGCGTTACATAGAAATCAATGTCCGGACCATTCAACCGTCCTCATTGCCGCTTTCTCCTTTGTCGAGGTTGCTGAGAAGAAACAAGTTGCTCCTGCGAAGAGATGTTGGTTGGTTCAGGTTGCAAGGTCAACGCTAATTATTAGCAAGAAGTAAGAACATTACCACATCTAGAATAGCCGGCCTTTTGTTTGTAGAGCAATACTGGCCACCCACATGTTTCAGTGCCAAACCAGGACACACTTCGCATGATCATCCGGGAAACATCGCGGATCAATGAATTGTTCAGGGGGCCTCCGAGCCTCGCTGAATCAAATGCAAACAAAACTCGAACGGGGATGGGCTACGCATCCCCCTGACGGATTGTAGACCAGGTGAAGGGGGGTGGAGAGGACAAAAAGACCTATAGAGACTCCTCAGGGCGTCGCGCTAGATTGTGATTCAAAGTGAGGCGGCCCCAGTGAGGCCACTGATTATGGGGCCCCTTTGCCCGTCGAGGGAAGGGAGCAGAGCAACTGCATATAGAATCTATAGAGAGCCCCGGGCGTGCTAACAGCTCGTTGTTGCATTCAAGTAAGGCTTTGGGTGTCTCTACGGAGGGGGATTGAGGCCGTTTGTTGGGAGCGGGCGTGCAGAAGGCTGGTGTGTACTAGTAATGACTCGACGACTGGTGAGTGATCAGGTAGGTAGACGGTGACAGATTCGGCGAGGCAGCGGCTAAGACGCAAGGGCTAATGGGTGATACCTAGACAACGAGACAGTCCATAATTTTGCCTTGCATTCCTTTGTTGCTCCGCCTCAAGCGGAACCAACTTGAGGTAAATGACCTGCCCCCAGCCTGTTAAGCATTTTATGGCATTCAGAGCTGATGGACAGTGGCTTAAACAACGGTCAAAATGATAAAAAGCTTTGGTCATCATCTACGGCGATGAATACCCAAGCTAGTCTCAGACGATCGCCTCAGCCAGCGCGGGGAGCTAACAAAATTAGCTGCCACCGCACTGCTAGTCGGAGACAAAAAGAGTCGGTGGTGAACGGGAGGTGTGTACAGTCGAGATGAAAAAAGCGGATGTTTCCCACGTAAGCCCCCGTCCTCATTCAAAACCACATCACAGCACGATTGCCTGAAGCCAAACGACTGCAACCCCCGGCACTTTTTTGCCTCGCGGCGGAACCCCGTTTTTGTTGAGGCAAACCATGCGGCCCATCCGAACAAACTCTCAGACACATTATGTGGGAAAGGGAGAGGGTAAGTTAAGGCCTGACGAAAAGGGGCTGAGCGAGAGAATGCACACACTCTCAAGAGCTCCGAATCACCAAGATAAACGCCAAAATGCCCAGTATTCCCTGTGATAGGATTGCGACAAGTACTGAGAAATCTCATCTCGCGATGGGGCCAATCTTTCTAATGACGTGCTCGCTAAACTAGACTTTTCTTCACCTTTTCGAACACCAACTGCATCCTCCCTCTGACCGTTCTGTATCATCTCTAAAATCCCCCCCTCCCCCCCCCCAAAAAAAAAAAAACTCTTCACTAGGATCATGCCATCTTTAACCAGAGTGTGTGTGGGGGCTGTATGGTATAGTCGCCTTGTGTTGGCCGCCAAACCCGGCCGCAGGCGCTCACGAACCAAAACCTCCCTGAAATTTCAAGTATGAAAGAACAAAGTGGAAAAAGTACATGCTCTCTGTCGTTTTAGGAATCCCTTCATGTGGGCCCAAAGAGGAAATCTGCATAACGAGAGGGCGAGGTTGGTCTAACGCAGTCACGGTCATTCATCACACGTGCCATCTAGCTTGCATGCTGCGCTGGAACGAGGCAATCAACCGAATTTTCACTCTTTCTCTCTTCAAACGCAGGCCTATTGAGCTGCAGGAAGGGGGTAGCCCGCCGCCCCCTGAATGTCTGATGTCGACCGACAAGGCAGACGGTTCATTGGCGGGCATCGTGACAGCCTCACACCTCAGGCATGGAATCTGTCATCATGCATCGGTCTAGATGTCATTATCCATGGATTCTCATGCAAGGGCATGTCACCGGAAAAGTCTTCTCGCCAAGCGTCTGCGACAAATTCATGGACGGGCACCGGTTCATTTGAATTGTGCACTTGTAAAGTTGCAACGACACGCACTCTCTCACCTGTAAACGCACCTGCCACAGCTGCCATCGCAAAATCAACTAAAACATGACTCGAGCTCGAGGGGGGGCGGGACTGCCCGTGCCGTTGGAGCCAGCGATGCTCCCCTTCGGCTATGGATAGGGTCCTAACCGATACTCTACAAAGCACGAAATGCTTCCTCCTCGACCAAACAGGATTGTACATTAGATAAACAGGGGGGGGGGGAGGGGGGGGGAGGCTATACGGCTAAATTGAGATCTGAATTAGTGGTGTCCACTCTCAGGGAATAACACAACCTCACTCTGCGGGGAGGAAACAGCAGAGCTGAAGCTTACGGCTTTGTTCGTACGCAGATTACAATAACTTCCGCCTTGCAATGGGTCTTATCACTCTGTTAATTTCCCCTATTCAATTTTGTTTCTATTTTAAGTCTTGGTCGCTCATCGGACATGAAACACCCAAGTCAGATGAGGAGGGGGTGAACTCTTCATTGTAATTAACGTGCTGGTTAAGAATTTTCAATACTTCGACGAACTCCCCCACCTCCAAGTACCGCTCGAAACCCACACCGCTCACTATGTGCCATTCATGAGGACCTACTCAGCTTGTCCAATCCACTCATCAGCCTTCTCCTGATCCATTTCGGGCCCTTGCTTAGCCTCGCCGCCCCCAGCCATTCCACTTTCCTCTTCACCCGGGGCACCATCACTGCTTGCGTCCCCACTACTGCCGTTGTCTGAGCCTGCCCCATCGTCAGGGTCAGTGTCCCTATCTGTGCTGTCCGCCTCACCGGAATCAGCCTTAGATGATACCAGGTTGCCGGGTTGAACAAAGACGACCTGTTTAGAGACCCAAGGACTGTCTTTTTGGCAAAGAAACTCTGCAATCCTGTCTCTCGAATCGTTGCAAAGGTTTCGGAGCGTTGTCTCTGAAGCGTTTACTGGATCTTCATCACCAGCATCATCCCTAGACAGTTGCAGTCAATAAGGGAAATAATTGCCACAGTGGGTCAAAAATTAGGAGGGGAATCGAGAAGGAAGGAACGGGAAGGGTATGGACACGTACGAGAACAGAGTAGAGGCACTACAGTGAACCTCCGTAGAATCGGCGTCGCTAGAACACATTGCTGCTTTGGGGAAGTAGTTATAAACTGGCAGAGGTCGATAGAAGCGCGTGAAAAGGTAGAGAATTGCTCTGCAGGAAACTGTCTAACATGGGAATGGAAACGACAAGCTCGAGATAAGTACCATTTTAATACGTGAAGCCCGATATCTACTCTCCTTGACCGAGCCCAGTTGACCGGTACCCCTTTACTCGAGCTCCTGAAGAAAAAGAAAAAGCAAAGAAAGGAAAAAGAAAAAAAAAAACCCCCATGTATCGAACGTGTTCATCGCCGGCTCACTCGAACTGATAGGGTGATAGATGTGACGGATGGCCGGACGAGAATCTGAGGGGTGAGTATAAAAAAAAACTAGTGCAAGGCGAACTGGGAGGGGGAACTTCAAACGCCGCGGACCTAGATCCCGGAATTGCAAATTGGAGCTATGTCTGTTAGAGGATGTCTTCACTCTATTCCTGTTAATTAGTTGTGTGGCCACCGATTTGTTACAGCACCGTATGTCTGTCTGACTCTGAATACTTCGTACACACCAAAAAAAAGAAAAAAAAATTGGAGTCGCCCATTAACCCCACTCAAACAGGGATCGATCTCCATCTTCCCTCCTCCCTCTGACGGGGAATACGCCGGGGTTCTAGCAAGGTAGTTTAGTTAACTTAGCTCCTCGCCTCTTGGGTCCATCACACTCACCTTGGTTTCCCTGCTTCATCTTTGCTTTTTCCTCCGGACTACCAGACCTAATATGCCGGGCCGCCGTGCCACGTGCTACTTCATACCATTTACTGAGTTAGTGGACAGACAGTGGAGGAGGCACGCCAAGAGTCACATCACCCAAGCCAGAAGTAGGATCATGGCTTCCCCTTGAGGTGTTGAGATGGGACATATCATCCGATGGCTAGAGGTTAGAGACAGATGCATATGGAGCGCAACCTGCAATGCGATTTAGTTTGGTTGACTGTGACAGGTCAAGTCTCCCTCTCCCTGTACGTAGTTGTCGATTAGGAGATTTCTGCAGACTGCCAGAGGTTGAGACACGACTGCAGCCCTTTCGCTCCCTTGCATTCCTGAACTTCACTTGTAATCGTGACCGGGGAAAGCCCCCTCTGTCCACTCTGGAGCCCCGTTTCACTTCGGAGCCAATCACGCGTGCCATCCAGCTTCTCTTGGGCTAGTGAAGCTAAATTCGTTGGAAACTGGACCCAGGAACGGCATGGCCCGTTCGGTGTAGGATTATTTTTATTCCAGCGAGTCTGGCACGCGTGCTACATATTTCTGCTTCGGCTGATACAAACTGGTGCCCCAACGAGGAAGTTTTACGAGTAAACGCTCCGAACCGTCCGTTGTAAAATAAAATAAAATTGAGCACGATGTATGAGGAATGGGCTCCAAACCAAATGAAAGAGATAAAGAAAGAAAATATATTAATGAAATCAGATCGTAGAAGCGAGGCGCTGCTAACAGCCCAGTCAAATACAAATGTAAATCTGAAACAAACACCCATACTGTCCCAACTATGATTGCTTCCAAGTTCGACTTCAATATAAATGCCGACTGTTTTGGCTGTAAAAAAGCGATGCAGTTCAACAAAAATAAGACAAATATCAATCTTCCGTAGGACCTTTCCCCGCAGTCGTGGCCTGCTGCGCGAGGACGAAGTTGGCCAGCATAGATGCGTTCGTGGGGTCTTCGTTCGAGGCTAGCCAGCGCTTGATAGACGCTTCAGAGAGCTTCTTTGTGCCAGGAGGTCTACGGGTTTCACTGTTGTCCACGTTACTGTTAGCAAAAGTGCCCTCATCATGGGGCTCTCTAAGGGAAACAGAAGAAAGGGACAGGTCTAAGAAACAGGAGGACTGACGATCCCGACACAATGCTAGCGCGTTCCACTTGCTTCGAGGATGGCATGTTTGGCAGTGTCTTACACTGAAGTCGTTGAGGAATGTTGTGTTCAAGAGGTGATAGGTGTCTGTGGTTACTATTAAAAGAATCGCTAGAAAAAAAAATACCACGGCAGGAGAGGAAACCTATTCTTTTATAGTCGATTTGTCCGGAAAGTGAGGGCCCTCGCCCGACACCGAGGACTCGATAACTGCACTAAGCTGGGCCGGGCCGCTGGCACTACAGAGTAAGCAGGCTGCTGGGCCAGCAAATAGAAGCCGAAACGGCTCGCTAGTCGTAATTTTTAGTCTGAGACAAAAGGAAGGAAAACAGCCCTAGCCTCGAATCAACCAACTTGTCGGGGGCATGGGTTGTCGGCACTGGGCAGAAGACCGATTGTAACTCGCATTGCACTAATTGTAGTACACCAAGGAGGGATCGCGGAAATAGATGCAGCTAGCCTTCATTCGAAATGGAGTGGTGTGTGCGTTTCTGTGATATGTCCAAGCCCTAGCTTGGGCCCTTCCTTGGGATGTCTTAACTGTGGAAGATGCAAAGGGCACGTTGTGGAAGATCTTGTGTGTAGGCTGAGACGAGTTTGTATCTTAGGTGGACTCGGGGACTGTGCCTCGCAAGAGCAGCTTGTCCCAGACTCCAAGTTCCCCAATAATCGGTAGCTTCCACCGTCCACATGGCTCCTGTACCTGGATTAACAGCTGCGCACGGAATGATATGTCGATCGATCCTGCGAGCCTCGACCATCGGGGTCAGCCAGTATATCGTACTCGTATCCGTTGGTATTTTGCAGTTGAGCAGGGATGCCTGATACTATTCATATGCCGACAGTAATTGAAAGGCATCTAGTCACGACGACCTTCAATACGACTGCTCATATTTCATATCAGCCAGCCACCTTGCTTATACCTCCACTTTTTGATTTACCATATGACAAGGCACATTCTGTTCGAGATTCAAAAGCAAGAGCCTGCCGTACGGATACATGTACGCAAGCCGGGCCTGGCCAAGCCCCGTGATGATCCCTAACCCAATTCAATGGCTGCTACGCCCCCCAGATGCATCTCCAAATTACACTTGTTTTTATTTTTATTTTTTATATGACAACCCAGAGAGTTGGCCAAGTTCTTTACGTCCTGCACACGCCCCCAGCACTAGTGCAAGCCGAGACCAAGAACAAACAATGTCGTCAACGCAGGAACGTCCAAGGAAGTCTCGGCATGTCTGAAAGCGTATACGAGGGGATGAAGCCGCCCTTGGACGTCAGGGCGATATTCCCCGCCTGCCCTAGCGTTCCATGACAGGAAAATCCCAGCCAAGGGACTGTGCATGCAGACCGTAGTCTGGGAACCAATGGCCGTCTTGGGAGTTGCTGCGAGCGAATGCGAGATGCACGATATCGTATGCGCCAACGATCCGCGACAAACAAACTCGTCCACCCCCCCCTGTCTCCCTCTTGGACATCCATTGCCCAGCCTGCGGGAAGATTATGTGGTGGTTGGGTGGGTCCAGTCCTGTACTTCGTACGCCACCTCCAAATTATGTTGGACAACCACAAAAGGGTTCATCAGGAAAACCTCCAATTTCCTTGTCAGATGACGCCACAATATGGGAGTATGCGGGCGAGTATTTTTGCTTTTTTGCTTTTTTCTGGCGTGGGATTTTAGGCCAACCCCAAGTTTGGGACTGCGTTAGCTAGGTCAACACGATCCGTGCTCCGCGACTTAATTTGCAAGTAATTTTCCCCTGCAGCAGGCTTAATCATGAGAGTGATACACAGACCGTATAACCCAATCAGACATCTTCGCCATGACCATCTTCCGAAATCCGAAGGGGAGGGTAATTTGGTAAGCGTGTGTCGTGGCAGCTTGGTGTTGGCTAGATTATACCGGTATGTTCGTCGCTCGCAATGAAGCAATTGCCAAACTTTGGTAATTAAACGCCGCCCAACCACACCGGAAATTTACTTCGCTTGGACTCCCTTCATAGTTTCGAGTTACAGCCTGAGGACTGCTGCTGAGACGGGCGCACTTATCAGGAGAAAGATGACGTTCTCCCCGATTACGTCGAAAGCGGATCTCACAAGGTACCAGTTGCGCAGATCGCAGAAGC
The DNA here is from genome assembly GCA_930272665.1 of Mariannaea elegans. Classification (NCBI taxonomy): domain Eukaryota; kingdom Fungi; phylum Ascomycota; class Sordariomycetes; order Hypocreales; family Nectriaceae; genus Mariannaea; species Mariannaea elegans. The sequence goes on along the minus strand of CAKNEU010000002.1, from coordinate 1,056,263 downwards.
ACGTAGGTATCCCAGGTATTGTCGGCAAGGGCAAGGGCGAGAAACAGGGACTGACAGCCGAAGAAGTAGGGCGGATAATTAAGTCTAGGGCTTACCCTCCCTGCATAGAATGCTACACTCACGTATGTAGGCGGATATAGAGCTGGGTCAATGCGTCCCATTACCATACTTCTCGGGCGTTCGCTACCCTCCCTGGGCACTTGACACGAGATACAGTTAGAGCCTCATGCGCTCGGCCATTGCCGCCCCCTATCTTTTACCTATTTTTCGAGCCTCAGCCCGTTGACATACGCCCTAAGCATAGGCTAAGCGAGGATAGTCGAGTTGGACGAGTGGCGATAGCTACAAACTGGTTGGTTCATACAGCTCGACTTTGAACAAGGTCAAAGACGACTCGAGGAGAGGGCTCCAGATAGGCACAAAAACGCATGACCTATGAGTCACAGTGAGGTATTCAAGGTTGAAACGTCAGGTATTGGGACTGAATAGGTCTTTGAAGGAGCTTTGAAGGGTTCCCATGTAAACAGACACAGGACAAGAGTCCGGGAGTACGTATTGTCAATGTAAAAGTATGAATGCGAATGAACACGTGACAGACATAGAAGCGTAGCGTCTGGCAAATTGGATCAGCGTCTGGCGCATTGGATCGGCGTCTGGCAGGCCGGGTCAACGTTCTGACCACCATCATCCCACACAATCTTCAGGAACCCGACGGCACACTCGGATAGCTTATCGTACATAACTTCTAGAAGCATGCACACCTTTGTTCGTCAATGCGCATCACCGTTCAACCTTTGCTGTAGTAATTACATATTCAAGCCTTGATGCTATTGCGATTTGTGCCCTTCTTGCGTATATCTGCTTTCTGTGAGGTATCGGAGGAATTCTTTTTGCTTTCCCCTTTGGCAGACCCCGATCCATTCATCAAACGACCTTGGATGTCTAATCCCCGGTCCTCATGAAACCTTTTGGAGCGCTCGGCTTGGACAGACGCGCTGTCAGAGGCAACTTGGGGCTCGCAGCACCTACTCTTGTATTAAACCCGTCCCCCTTAGTTTGTAGAAGAAATAAAAGGCAACTTACAAGCATCCCTCGCTAACGTGTACTTCCAATGAAGCTGTATCGTTGTTATCGCCCATGGTGGTGCTTGTAGCCAAGTCTTATCAAATGTTTTAGTCTTAAGAGATTAGCTATTTGTATGAATAAAGGAGAAAATCGTAAATTATTTCACGGAGGACCTGCGATCCATTTATTTTCTCCGCGAGAGAAGTGAATCGAAATCGTCGTAGAGAAACGAGAGTAGGGCCTGCGCTGGCAGCAGCGAAACGCTGATGCTATGGTGACTGATACGTCCGCGCGGGCTGCACGGGTACGCTAACCGACCGGCCTACATTGAACAGGGAGGAAAAAGAAGACATGGGGATTGTTGCCTCGAGGGAAAAACGCATGTAACTTCAATTTTAGAGAGGAAAGAGAAAACAAGGTCGGCTGCGGTGTCGTCTGAAACCACAGGACGGGTCGTTCAACGGCGTCTCGCTGGAACAACAAGCAAGGATGCAGAAGGACATCTGAAGCATGTCGGCCATTTCCGAATACTGCAAGGTGTCGATTGACCGAGAAAAGAGATAACAAGCTCCCTCTTTCCTTTCAAAGGTCATTTTCGTGCGGGGCAGTAACACAAATACCAGATTGGAGACCTGGTGGCTGTCTGGTGTACTAGTGTATCTGAATATCAGGGTGGGATTCCCTGCTAAAAGCTTGGGCTAAGTTGCATGGACAACATTCTTCACCTAGCAGGGGACGCAACACGCTAAACAAATAGTGGTAAACAAGTGTTGAGCCTAGATATTTACCATGTGGAGGGGGCACCATTCGCGGGGTCTTTGTCTCAGGATCCCGTGGCGCCAACCAAGCCAGCGGTAGAGCAGCAGCCGTTAGGCCGACGGTCACGCCTTGCACGCCGCCTCACCTCGCTGAGGCGCTCCCAGAGCATTCACTAAGAGAAATGCATATTTTTGCTTCTTACTGGATGTGGTTTGTTGTCAACATCTTGAGCACAGACTGGTAAGGAGGTAGGCCCAAGGGGGAGGGGCGGACTGAGACATTTCCGTCCGAAATCTTTCGGAAAGTCAGCTTTTTCCGTGTAACATGCTGTCTAGCATGGTATTCTAAGAATCGTATGATTTATGATTTAATTGCTTTGGGCTGAGTGGTTTTCTCGCCGACAATTTTCGGGTGCAAAGCGTAGATCAAGGTTACATTTCTACCTACGCAACACCACATTGCTACCTTCTGAGGCTGTTACTCTGGTCAAATTTTACCAAATCCCTCAATCCCAAGACTAAATATCTTGACAATTGATCTCGATGACATGTCTTAGCTACATATAAGTCCTGTTACACGACGCCGGGCGATCATGTGCGGACATTCCGGCGATTGCATGTACTTGTCCCCGTCCGTTGAAGCTTCTCAAGACGTCAGAGGTCCAAACAAGAAGTCTTGTTCTCTCTTTTCCCCTCGTTTTCTATCAGTATCATTGCTTTTCCTGTTTCTCACCGCCGGCTTTTGGCATTTAACCCGATAGGTCCTTCAGGAGAGTCAAATATGCAACACCGGTTGGCTGACGCTTTTACCAACGGCGCACGCTACATTATAAAAAAGCATATATGACGCAAATGTGACCAAACTGGCCGCTCGCATTTCAACCATTCAGGCATGAGGCTACCGTCAGCCCTAGTTAACCGCTAAAATCCACTTAATCCGCTGGGAATGGATCGAATTTGCCTTGCCTTGCCTTGCCTCGCCCAAACGACGATTGCCTCGTCGTGCGTGGCAGTTTGACCATGCACCAGAAAGTAGGGCTTAGGACGACTAACCCATAGATGCAACCGCCACCTGTGTGTACTTGACGACGTCCCTGCAAAGCAAGTATGGGAGTTGAACCGACGTCTCAATCGTATGTCTAGACCCGTTGGTGCTAGACTTGACATACGAAGGAACGTTTCCATTTCGCACTAACCTCTACTCCTTACGCATTGATCCTGCTAGACTCTAGGCAATGCATGTTGATCTATGCCACATCACTTACTTTGCCAACCATATCTACGTGGTCACTTCAACCTCCTGGTCCAAGCTGGAGTCGTCGTTGGCGGTGGCGATCTTCGCTCCTTTGAATGGTCGCTCAAGAGCTGGCAAAACCGCGGGGATGGTGATCGAGGTAGAGATGCGGGAAATAATCAGGCCAGAACACGATTGATCATGCTCTTGACCTTAGTTACACCAACTCCGTACGAGAGGCGTAATCCAAGGGGCTCGAAAGATTGGGTACGGTCCGCAGGGAGAGCCAACGGAAGAATGCACCAATAATCCGATAAAAGAACATGTGATGCGGCTTATTGAAGAAGCCTTAAGTTTTTGTCAACGAATGGCCCAATTACAAGTGTGAGCACGAATACTTGCCAGATCAATGTCAAAGCAGGGGAGGAATTCGCATATAGATGCTCGCTAGAAACATGCCGCTAAGAACAGCAAGCGTCGCGACGGAGAGGAATCGATTCCAATGTGTCTCGATGTTCTTATTGTCTACGAACCTGCTTTCGGAAAATGGTACTTTAACTAGGTTCCAAGTCGGCTTCCCACCGGTCTTGCGTGGTGGTAATGCCTTACCCCAATCTCCTGACCAGACCTGTCCTCGGGCGCGTGGGTATCGTGGCAAAGCCTATAAGTCCTCGACTTATTGCTTGTAGGTATTGAATCTTTGCGCATAGCTCGGTCAATCTTTGTCTTTCTCATATGCAGGCTGTAGGCTATGATAAGTGAGTCCACCGACTTTCCGTTGTGTCAGGAGAGTACCATATCACGGGCTAGTACTTGCGATTGACGTTACTGTAACTAATGTTATATTATGTATCATTAGTTATTACAATACTGGGTTCTAGCTGGTGAGTGTATAAATTCACAAATGAGTCAAGTATAAGAAACAGCTAAACGAGGGCGAATCTCCATCCCCATGTAATCTTGGCAAGGGCCTGCTTTCTCAGCCTGGTGTCGTAAACCAGCCCCAGAAGATGTTTGCTAAGGACGCAATGATGCCTGAGTTCCAAGAACTTAAAGTTATTCCCCAGATGGAGAATCTCTACGCACTTTCTCAAACCCCATTCCGTACTTTACTACTTCATTCAGTGAAAACTTACTAAGTAGTCAGGTGGTTGCTTAGATATGTCGAGTTCTAATTAAAGCCAATCGAGATATGAATCAACAAGGCTAAAAATAATTAAAGCCAAAGAATACTGATGCACTGTAGCGCAATAAGGACGACACAGGTGGTATACGACACCTTTTCCCGAGCCACAGTTGAACTGAGGAGTCAACAAGGAGTCAACGAGCTGACCCAATTTCCCGAAGTCCCAGCCATATGCTAGGCTAAGTGATTCTATTAGCGTACTAACAAGTTTGTTATGGCGATGCTAGATGAAACCTACTGAATATGCTCCGGTTCTTGACATCCCCATAACCGCATTGGTGCCTTCCGTCGCCCAAAGAGCCTGATACTGCGATGCCACAAGTCACACCACCAAAAGAACAAACCATCAACTTCGTAGCGGTCATGGGTGTACAATTATGCCGAGAGGGGATCGACAATATCTCAATGGAGAATGTTGCCCATTTACATTATCTTGTTAGCGTATAAACTTGTGAACTTCCCCCCAGTCTAAGGATGGACATCTCCCGAGGTCTAAAATCTGGTACACTACGTGTGAAGAACATTTTGAGAAAACAGAAAGGGGGTTGAGAACTTAGAATTCAGGTTGAACTACAGATCATAATTGGGTCGGAAGAGTCGCCGCCCATGGGGATTGACAATGGTCAGCCAACAACTTCACCAATGTGAGAAGACATCACAGTCCGATGCAAGTGAGTTCCTGAGCTAGAACCCAATTTCTGGGCGGAATCTCACGCTAGAATGATTCACAAGCGGCACGGCTTCCAAGTCTCTGACAAAGTGACGTTTTGATGCCTTTACCAGGGGCTTAGGAACGCTAGTGTCCTCCAATGTCATCACAGAAGAGTAAATCAATCACTTCTCAGGTCCTAAACCAGTGTTCCCATTGTCAGTTATATGTTAGTACTAGCCTAATTATTCCCAGACAATTATTTTTCCCCTCGATAACCGTACCATATCCAAAAACCCAGACCGAAACCCCTACCCAGCAATGAAATGGCGAGCGAAACCCTTAGGCTCCATTAAATGAGCGCGAAAGTGATCAGAAGAGCACTGGCAGCGGCGATGAGGCTGCTAGAGTAGTCCTTGGCACCAGCGCTGACGATAACGGGAGGAGTTGGGTGGCCACCGTTGTGAGTAGGAGTACCACAGCCGCCAGGGATGACGCACTCCTCACCCTTGTTCTCACCACCGTTTCCGTGCTCACAGCCCTCGCCGGTGCAACCAGGGACGATAGGAGGCTTGGGGCAGTTCTCGCCGTTGCATTCACCATGATTCTCTCCGCCGTGATGTTTGCAGTCCTCGCCGTTGCATTCGCCTGGGATGACAACGACCTTCTTGAACCCACAACCCTCAGGGGGGCATCCGTGACCGTGAGTGAAGTTCTTGAGATTGTGGCAGCCCTCGCAGTTCTCGATAACCAGAGGAGGCTCGGGCGCAGGAGGGCTGGGCTTGCGGTAAGGACAGTCGACGACGTTAGGCGGGCATTCCGCAGGAGGGGGAGGGGGAGGGGGAGGAGGAGGTGGTGGTGGTGGAGGATGTTCAGGGTGACGGAAGGGGCAGTCGACGACGTTAGGCGGGCATTCCACAGGAGGGGGATGATGAGGATGCTCCTGATGGTGAGGAGGGTGTTCCGGATGGTAAGGAGGCTGCTCCGGGTGGTGAGGGTGTTCCGGATGGTAAGGAGGATGTTCCGGGTGGTGAGGAGGGTGTTCCGGATGGTGATGCTCCGGGTGACGGTAGGGGCAGTCGACAACATTAGGAGGGCATTCAGCTTCGACTTCAACCTCGACCACGTGACAATCCTCAACGTTGGAATCGCAACGAGGGGTGATGTTGGCGGCCATGGCGGATGCGGCCATGAGGGCCATGGCGAGGACCGAGGAGCGAACCATTGTAAAAGAGTAGTTGGAAGCTTAAAGCTATTAAAAGAGCGAATCCGAAAAAGAGGGATAGCGTATTAAAAGAGAGTGGTTGAATCCACGAAGTGGATTGAAGAAAAGAGTGACTAGAAAAGCTATCTAATTGCTGATGTGATCGAGCTGAAGAGCCTAAGTTGGACGGCAAAATGTGCTCTTCTTATATCCAAGATCTCGTCTATAGACTTCCCTATATTCGACCGTGTTATTGACGCCTCTAATTGAAGTGGCCGCTGACGGAATGCTGCCAGCATAGAGATTGGCGACGGGTTATGCCTCATGTTGCTGGTGAAGCGTTCCAATTACCCCTGATTAGGGCACCCCTTCGGCACATATCGCGAGTTGTCTAAGACAATGGAAGTAAGTAGTATCAGTACCATTGGCTACCTAGTATTTTATTTTTCTCTATCTTTTTTTCCTTATTTTTTTTAGAATCCCGCTTGTGTTAGTCCCCAGGAATGCTGCGGTTAAGTGCGTCGTGTTTGCTCCAGCCTTAATTACTAGATTGATATTGTTAGCCGCCTAGCATTCCATTCTACTAAGAATGGACCAACCGGGTTCTCTCCTACATTTTCAGATCCAAACAATAAGCTTCATGTCTCGGCTTTCCTTAAGTATCAAGCATGAATTGGATGTCTCACCCAGTCCGGCCTTGATCCCAGCACCAAGTCCAGCCGGCCAGCCTTCTTGGGCGCCGAAGAATGTTTCACTGTGCTGCTACCATAAAAGGAAATAACATAAATAAATAACAATACAACAGCGCGGTTCTCCAACGCGTCGATCTCAGCCCGAGTGCCGAGAGAATCCCAGCGCCTCCTCAGGCGATGGAAGCCCCGCCATTTTGTGGAAATGATATCTCCCTGGCGATTCAAGGCCGAGACCAAATCGCTGCTGGGTTAGGTCATCGGCCCTTCCAAATTGATGTATCCCAGTGAGCTCGGAGAATCCAGACATCAAAGTATTTTGGAATCGTTCAGGCAAATCACACAAGCACACGACAAGACCCATCCAGGAGCTGTCGATGTTGTAGACAGACCAGACCCATAACAAATATGTTCAAATATGAAGAGTAATTACCGGGCACACAATTTCACATCATCATGGAATTTAGCAAATAACTTCCATCATTCAGGGTTCGGTCACGGAGTCACTCTTCGACAAAAGCGCGTGGCAGGATGCAAAGCATATTCATTTCGATGCATAATTACTCAATTTCGACATATCCACCACAAGAACGTGTTTTACATTCCCCAAGTAGAAGGCCATTCAGGAGATCAGCAGAGAAACTCGAAAACCGTTGACCTCTGCTGCACGATCTAACGGTCGCCGATCATAAATGTCGCGGTCGTGTGAACTCGTCATCTCTCACTCAAAACTTCTCCACGTAAGGCCTAATATCAAGCTCCTGCGTGAATGCCGATCGATGCTGGGTGTGCAGATGCCAATATGTTTCTGCGATCTTCAAGGAAATTGTCAGCTTCATAGTCTTCCCTTCACTGAAGAAACAATGAGACGTACCGCATCTGGTCTGAGCTTTGCATCCTCTGCCGAACTGGCAGTAGTGTAGTGCTTTGTTCTCGGGATGTCGATGATTCCGTCGACAATCACATGTGCAACGTGAACGCCTTGCGGTCCAAATTCGCGAGACAAGGATTGGCCCAATGCCCTGAGCGCAAATTTGCCTGCGGCGAAAGAACCGAACTGGGCAGATCCCTTAACCGATGCAGTAGCACCTGTAATGAGTAGTGATGGAGGATGGGGGGAGCTTGGGACTGAATCGAGGAGCAACGGCAGGGAGTTTTGGGCGAACCGGAAGAAACCCCGCCTGCGATGGCTTAGTCAAATCACCTCACTTAGAAGAGCATATTTACTTACGCCGCGACGTCAAGCCCGGAGTCAATCTCCTCAATCTTTAAGTCAAGGAATGGCTTCTTAGCAAAGCCTCCGCTGACGTTGTAGATGGCAGCGGCGAGCTTGCTCCCTGGGAGTTCCTTCTTGATCGTCTCAAAGGCAGAATTCACCGAGTTGGGGTCAATGATGTCAGCGGAGATGCCTACTGCATGGCCGCCAGATTGCTTGATCTCGGAGACGATATCCTTGTAGCTCTCAGGATTTCTGGCCAGGACAACAACGGGGTAAGCCTTGGCGAACTTGAGAGCCACGGCTCGGCCTGTGATTATGTTTAGCTTGAGCTCTCCAAGAAGTGCTGCAGCGGAGTAGTGAGCTGGCTGTCTCACCTGTGCCAGGGCCAGCACCAGCAACAAGAGCAAAGAAGGGTGCGGAGGCCATTTTAGAGTCAATTATCAGCAGCAAACAAAATAAGATGAGATCGATTTTCGGTGTGAATGAGATGAATTGAAATGGATTTGAAATCTTTAGAACAATGCAAGTCGGGCTTTTATATAAGTACGTCTGCAATTGGACCATGCATCAGGCCCATTGCGTTATCTAGTCAAAGCGGGGAAGAGGTTTATTAATACATAATCACTCGGGCAGCGAGATCAAGCCGAATCGGAACTGGGCGGACTGCGAGAATACGTCAATAGGTGCTTTTCAACTTGGATTACAAATATCCTCCCAGAGAATTAAACCAGAAAGCAGACATAATGTGATGTGGTACCATTATCATCATCCTCGACCAACTTACCCTGTAGGGTGGGGCATCTTGGTGCTCTGGCTTGGTAAGCGTTTGTCTCGCCCCAAAGCTTCCATCAATGTAGGGACATGAAGATGTGAAAACCCATATTATGAGAGGCCTTATTCTGACCTCCAGTATTTCCTGGTGACCTTCGCAATCCTATGTTCTGAAATTAACATACTCTACGGAGCAGCACTCACTAAATACCCCCTCCTCTAAGAACATGCTTAATTTGCTCTTCCTGGCTTTCCTTTGGTGAAGTAAAGCCGGTTCCGGTGCGTTCTTTCTTCAAATTCAAACTGTATGACTGGGACCATGGATATTTCAGAGTCAACATTCTACATTACTGTTGTTTAAGCACTTACAGCGGTTAAAAACCAGGTATTTATCTCACCTTTAATCTGTGCTCTTCGATGGATCCGCGTTTGTTGGAGTTGCGAACTCTCAGGTACGTACCATTCCATTAGTCATCACGTGTCCTCAGGCAAAGTTTTCTCCACAAGCTTAGCTTGGGCCACATCAAAACGCGATAGGCTTGAATCGCGCCTCGCAGCCACCTGAAAGCTCACTCAAACGACCTCAAATTGTCAAACCTCTCATCACAACCGCCAAGATGAGCTTCGTACCGACCAACCCGCGGCCCATGCTGCAAGGCCTTGTCAACAAGCCCATTTTCGTCCGCCTAAAATGGGGTGAAGTCGAGTACAAGGGCACTCTAGTCTCCGTGGATAGCTACATGAACCTCCAGCTGTCTGGCACCGAGGAGTACGTCGACGACAAGCTCACCGGTTCACTGGGCCAAGTATTGATCAGGTGCGTCATGAATCTTCCGCTTCTCAGCTTGAGAAAGCTGCTAACCAATAGCCTGCTAGATGCAACAACGTCTTGTGGGTGCGAGGTGCCGATGAATCAAAGGAGAGGGATGTTTCGATGACGGACTAGGCAACCACGGCTTTTGGGACTTTGTAAGGGAAACGAATCTGGACAGGGCGTCCTTCAAAGAGATGGAGTCATGTTCTGGCGATCTCTGCGTCTGACACGAGCAGGCTAAAAATCATGTATCATCTCAGTTGCTTCAAAATCAGGCGGGTCCTTTAACCTCCTCGAGACCCGGACCAAGCCAGATGTGCACTGCACAGGATATCTCTAGAGCGCCTGGCGAGACTTCCAGGGTTCTAATAATACCCATTCTTCCTGTTTTTTTCGGCGCCTCTGTACTTCTCGTCCCCGGCAAGATCTTTGAGATTCACAGGTTGAAGAACTCTTTTCTTTCAGGTTACGACTTCTTCTCAAGTGTAATAAAAATCTTCACTTGAACCTCCATCTGTCTCAAATTGTCTCAAAATCGTCCTTGTCCCTTGTTCGGGGATCTGGACCCGATTAGTGAAACAGAAGTGGTAGAGATATTTCACTGTTCGTAGGACTAGTTGACGTTGTGCGTTTGAATTTCATCTTCCAATGTGGGATCATGTTATTCAATGTTTCTATGAATGTTCTTAGCAATGCTGTTTGATAAACTAGCAGTTTGTAGTTCGGGTCGTTATTTGAAAGGGCAATCCTGTCGGTTCTGATGTTCTTCGCGAGCCTACCTATTACATATCGTTTTGACCCACGCATATAACTTCCAAGGTGCCTTGATTCAACCATTTTCATCCTAAATCTTCGTTATTGAGAACCACCCTCACAAAAGTGCGAAAAGCTAAACCATTCAAACCATTATTCAGCTCCTCTCTCAGATTCTATTCCTTCGGCAGCCGGAATCCAGATGCCTGCTATCAACCTTTCTCCTCTTGGGCGTCGTGCCTGTAGCAACATGACTCCTACAATGAAACTCCTCATTGCTTCCACGGTCATCTTAGGCGCGATCTTGGTGGTAGTCCTATGGATGTACCACGTATCACGACGAGATGTCCGCGCCGCTCTTAAAGAACAGGGAAGACTGACGAAGAAGCTAGACAAACTTCAACAAAAATGGAAGGATGCCGCGGCTCAGTTTTCTCAGAGTCATTATGATAGATTGGCAACCCTCAACGAATACGAAATGGAGAATACGAGACTTCGGCAGGCATTGGATCGAGGTAGGATGCGTAGGGGGTCTCAAAAGATGCCAGCTTCCCCAGCTCGTAGAGAGTCGGTTCCCAATAACGCCGTACCACCTTCTTCATCTCATCCTGAATCCTATCAGGAACTGGCTCCTCACTCCGTTCCGTTGAGGGGAAGTGACGAGCAACCACTCATGCCCCAACCTATGATTCCACCACTACTGAAAATGAAGACCTTTAGGCAGGATAAGGAAGACGTCAATACAGCCAGAAACACGAAAAGGAACCAAGAAACAATACAAGGGGATTTCTCGAAACCGAGTACCTCACCAAACGAGCCTAAAACATTTCAGGAAAAGCTCATGAAGTGTGATGGAGGTGAAACGATTTTCCCGGGCCCAAATCATCCTATGTGGCCCTTTAATAATAACCAGTCCGACATTAGCGATCAAGAGTCTGGGCTTCTTACATCCAACGACTCAACGGCTTCTTAAACTTGGGAAGCTTGCATGTTGATGTTAACTTACAAGTGTGGGAAAAAAATTTATACAAGGCGGACTTTAAACTAGACTGTGATTTGGTGTCTTTTTAAGCCAAATTTTTTTTGTTTTGAATTTGCGAATGAAAATAAAAGATTGTTAGCACGATACATGCAAAAGAGAAGAGTAATGGTACCAAATTGTTAAATGTATCGTGTAGATATCCTAAACGAGACACGTAAGGAGTCTGTCTGTCTGTCTGTCTTAAGAGTATGAAAAATTGGAATAATGGTCCCTTGACAAGTCGCCAATGGAATTGACCAAGCTCACTTGGAAAACATGGAATATTTGCTAATTGTAAAGAAATTGTATCTTCCTAAAATGGAAAGAAAGAAAAACATGGTATCACGATGGTGGGCTCTTTGTTTCGCACAATCCGACGTTTGAAAATCATACCTTTTCGGTCCAAACGCATCTAAAAGAATTTACTCTTGAGCCCTCCCATAATGACATTCCGCTTTTGTTTGTTGACAAAATTGTTCACATCGTCTGCCCACCCAGCGCTTTGTTCCTGGAGATTGTCCATGTTGTCCCCCATTATGTTCAGCTTCTCTGTTCGCTCGTTCAACTGCCGGGTGAGGTAGTCTCCCCAACCTTCTTGGCTTGACCCCGCAAGAGGTTGGCCACTCCTAGCAGCGCGTTGCTCTGCCGCAGCCGCCGCTAGCATGCGTTTGCTGGGAGGTCGATCCGGTCCACCAACTAGTAGATCCAGGTCGGTGGGTGACATGTATTGGGTGCCTGAAATCCACTGTAGATTCGAGATCGTTGGACGAGGCGGGCATTCCAGCTTGCGGTTAATGAGTGTATCTGGAGATTGCTGAGGGGGCTTGCCCGTACCCCAGACATGGATGACAGCTAGCTCACTCGGACCTGACAAGGCAAAGATATCGCCAGTCTGAGTAACAGTGGACGCAGCGCTACGGCTCATATCAATCATTGGAAGTTCAGCCTTTCCAATCTCCTTCAGGCCTGGAATGGAGAAAGCTCTAGCAGTTCGATCCTCAAAGAGTCCTACGACTGCAAAACCCTGTAATTCAAGCTCTGCAACTCTGGCAGAGTTGCACATAATGTCATCAAAGTCTTTCGAAGCTCCCCTTGAACTGGCTGGTCTGAATATTCGGATCCCGGTCCGTGTAACTGCCAAATAATCAGCTGCCTTCTAATCAAATATCAGAACTACTAGACAAACCTGTGACAAGCACGCCATTGACTTGTTGGCCCTCTCTAAGACCCGCCACATTTTGACTTGTCGCGACTGCAGGTTTCCCGGTACCTGCGTCAATTGGATTTATTGAAATGATTTTGGAGTCGAAAGTTACAACTCCTGCAACCTTTGCCGAGTAGGTGCCATCGTTGCTTGGAAGTAGCTTGAGAGTGATGACCTTGCCTAGGTTTGTTCCCACAAAACAGCAGATGCTAGAGTATTTGTCCTCATCTAATGTCATTACGCCGAACTCAATAGCCACCGGCCACTCCTTCTGCGGCTCAGAGCTTGAGTGATGATGCCCTCGGAGGAAAGATGAGCGTTTGTCCTGCTTGGCAAAATCTGTCATCGGAGCCTGGTATATGATTGACGGGCCACGAAGATCAATGATGGTCAGAAAGCCGAGTTCAGATCCCACCGCAACAAACCCAACATTCGAGATCTGAACGGTTGTAACAGGGCCCTGCATCATCTCGTAAAGAATAAAAGGTTGGAGGCCCTCTCTGAGAGTGGGTTCTGCCCTGATACTGATATCAGTCAAACCCTTGGGATTGGGATCCAATTGTTGTGACTTGTCCTTGCCAAAGAATCGATTTGTTCCCCATTTAAAAACAACAGCTTCTCCTGTGCGAGTTCCAACAACAAACTCACCCGAGCCGCTTGCCATGCTCATAGTGGTGATTTCAATGTCATCAGACCGATCTAGGGCTCGAGCAACATCAACTTGAAGTACCTGCCCATTCTCAATGTCGTCCGCATGGCCCGAATCCCAGATCCTGACAATGCTATCTGCGTGGGCGGCTTGAATGATAGTGCGCTCTTCGAATCGTTTCCGTGGTCTCGGCCCCTCTGCGCCTCCCTTCAGAAGGGGTTCTCCCTGGTTGCGTTTTTCCAACATAGACAGCCATCTAGGTCTTTCCAGGCACGAAACGTTGACCTTTGTGATGAAGGGATGAACGAAAAATACTGAAGGGTGAAGCTGATTTGTTGGGCTGATGGGATATCCGGAAGGAAAGCTCATGGTGATAAGCTCTCCAGATGTGAGCAGGCAAATAAGGGCGATTGGGTCCTGAGCTCCAGCAAAATGAGGCGAAGATCGTGGGAAAAGCAAGAAATCAACTGCTTCGGCGCCGGAAGGGAGAGACAGGGAGTTTAGGCGTTTGCCACGGAAATAATCACGCAAAACTTGCCACGATGATGTCGCGTATATAGGAGTGAGTCCTAGATCAATGAATGTCAAGCTTTTGGGCGATGTATCAGGGGTTTGTCCTCCAGCAATCAGCAATGCACTATCGTCGCAATTCTCCTTACAGCACCAGACAATCTTTGTGATGGGATCCGCATAAGTCGATCCAGCAGATGGGGGGCTTGGTTGATTCACGTTGAATTCTGTCAGGGTTCTTGCCATAATAACCTTTTCCTCCTTGATATCCCAAAAGACCAAGCTGCCATCTTCATGTGCAGTCAGAATGAAGGTTCCAGAGGGGTGCCAAAGTGCATGGGTGAGTCTGGGCTTCCGAGTGGTATCAATTCCAGCTCCATTCCCGCCCGGAGCACCAGGGGGCAGAATGTACTCGTAAAATTGGACCGGTCGGTTCTGCTTGAAGGAATAAATGGCGACCCCGTTCGAATAGGCGATTAGAAGCTTCCCGATATCCCTCGGATGAAGCGACAAGGATACAAGTGTAGAAACCTTGGTGCCCGGATACTTTTCCTTCCAAAAATTGGGTAACCGAAAGGATCGTGCAAGACTACCTCGATCCAAGTCGAAGGCCATGACATCTCCACTCTGGGTGCCGATGAAGGCCCAGTCCAACATAGGATCTGAAACAAGGGAGACGACATTGCCAGCCACCACCAGGGCAAAGATCCGCTCGCCAGTGTCAAGGTCCCATACCCCAAACTCATTTTTCGAATCGACGGTGACGAGACGGTTGCCGCTGAATTGAACGAACTGAAACGAGGTGCTCCGGGGAGGTTCGATAATCTTTTGGACACGTCGCTGGCCGAAGATATAGACCTTTCCGCAGCCAAATTTGCTCTCGCGGGTTGCTAGAGCAAGCAGAGATTGAACGGGGTCGTAGGCGAGGCAGCTACAGCGCCAGTAAAGTTAGCGACGGAATGGACGGGAGACGTGCGGCGGGGAGAATGGAGGGGCAAACCTGATTTGAGAGTTGATTCCATAGCGTATTTGGTCGTCCGGCATAAACAGCTCAGGCCGGATGCTCGCGGAGAGGTCCGTTTGCATGCCAGCTTGCTTGCTCCTGAGAAAAGCCGCCATCTTGACAATGATGTTGAAGGTGGGACGTTGCCGAACTCTAAGATGGGCGCATTCTGGCGGGGTTGAAGCCAGGGAGCTTCCAAGACGTACAAGTCTTGGCCCTCCAGTCAAACGTCATCAAGTTGCGAATGGACAGTGCGGATATACAGATAAGCTGGTTTTGCGCACCGTAGATTAAGGGAAATCCTGATGAGCTTCTCTTCTAACATCACTCCGTGCGAATTTGATACCCTTAGGTATGAGATATTTGAAAAAAAGAAAAAAAACTTCCTTTTCTGATATTTTAACTCACCACTCGAGAGCATTCTTGCATCCTCCGAGCACACACTCCACCATTAGCTTGTGACTTGTTCGGCCCGCAGAGAGTTACACAGCCCCCAAACCGAGAGAGCTGGCAGAGAGGCCTGTGCGACCGCTTTGACAACTGGATTTTTAGCTGCCAAGACGAGCTCCGGGAACCCGGCAAGCCTGTATTTCACAGGCAGCTTGGCAATTTAATCGTTTCGTTTTGCAAAACTGTGCGTATGGTGATGTAGTTCCGTATTTTACAGATTGGCTATATCTACATTTCCAGTTACGTTGAACGAGATTGTTCATTTGGGTGTATTGCTATATTTGTCTCCCGAGAGCATTCCCACTTGCCTATATGGTGGCTGGTGGGCTTCACGTTTTGATTCGTATGATTTCGCCCTTTAGCCAAGAGGACTCACGAGGAAAGCTCCGGCAGTCATCTTATGTAAACACTCAGGTCAAAGCCTTTATGGACCTGTATCTGGTATTTTGAATTCGACTTGCCCGATACTCCTTGAGGAATGAAATAGGTTCGAAGGGTTGTTGGGCCTGGAGATTGGCCGAAATGATTGTCAAACTCAGACTTTCGTCCATAATGCATAGATCATGTTCCATTTTATAATAAAATATGGGTTGTGCCTTGAACATTCCAAATGGAACACGGACACACCTCTCAAATTTGTGAGTCTTTTCCATAGAAATCATGCTTTCTCATCGACTCTGTTTCTGTAGCTTCTTGAGAGCAGTCTACAGTTGATAGCTTCTCGGCACTTGGCCTGTAGTGTTGACCTGTCCGGATGGCCGAAGGTGTCCTGATTAAGGTCACTTGTGTTAAGCTTGGTGTCGATGGTACATCCAAGATCTGACGAATCCTGACTGAAAGTCGAAAGTCACAGGGTATCCGGTGGATGATGCCCATGATTATCCAACGTCAGCTCCTAATCTTTTCCATCTTGCCTATGTCGTGACGAATACCACGGAGGACCACGGCTCTGCCAGTAAAAATGACGCCTTCACAGCCTAACTTAAACACAACCCTGATGGCAAGAATCTTGCAGACTGCTTCTAGTCTGCTTCTTTCCTTTCTTTGCATATCTCTTTGTTGTCTTTCGGTACAAATGGTATGATTTCGAGAATATTCTTAGAAGGCAGCAGACCTCTCTGCTGGCTTCTTATTCTCTTGCCAACGCATTAAAACAAATGATGAGTTTAGGGCGAAAGCCCACGTGTAATAGCTTGGTTTGGAGATTAGGAATCCGAGGCATGAGAGAAATACTCTGACAGTCAGCCCCGCCTAGTGACGTGCCACTAAGGACGTCTAAGGCGATATTGTAAGCAAATGAAGCGAGCCCTGCCGAGGAGTGTGATTGGAAACAAGTCTGTGAGAGAAGAGACAACATCATTAACGCCTAACTTCGAGGCGAAACAATAAGTAGTCATCTGAACAGTTTTGATGTAAAGCTGCCCGGTCACGCGGTAGCATCGCGGCCGTAAGGGGACGCTTTTATCGCATCTGGCAACACATGTAGGCCGAGTCTCTGTGCGCTCCTCTTGTAAGGCAGCATCATTGGAGCCCGACTGCGTGGTAGCGAGATCCAATCGATTAATGCAGAAGCGGGCGCATTAAACTAACAGCGAGACCACAATTGGCCCATCGCCCATCCTCTTGTTGACGTCAGACTTTTTCTAATGCCTATAGATGACAAGCCTGACCCTTTAAAGCGACATGCGTGGCTTCGGTGAGCGTGGACCGCGGCCACGAAACCGCGTTGTCAGTCGCACGAGCCCCAAAAATTGTCCATTGGACACCAATTTATGCAGATGCACGCTGGTTAGCTTTATTGGCCGCAGTTTATGTCAGAAATAGTGCCTAGAACGACACGTCGATTTGGGCGCCAACTAAGCCTCAACCCGTAACCCAACTCTGAAAGGCCAATAATCCTAGAGTTAGTTAGCTGTGCTGGCCTGCCGAATGGGCCGCAAGCCTCACGCCTGCTATAGGCTACCTCCATCTTTGGATATTGGCATTTCGACCAGATAGCCCAACGTCGCGGGAACCCTGTATTTCTTGCCTGCGTTAGCTCGCTTCCGCCCAACAGAAGCCCTATGGAAAACAGCATCGAAATGGTGTCCTGATGCATGTCACCGAATGATCGAACGATTGATGGGCCGCCTTGCGTTTCTGTCAATATTGGGTGTAGCTATTTACTCCAGCTAGATCCCCCCGTCTAGCGTCTGACTTGGACAAATTCGATCACCGACACTACAAACACAAGTTACCGAAACCCCAAACAACATGAGCATGTACCACTCTCCAATGCAGCTTGATGAGTCTGCTGCACAAAGTAGCCACTCCTACTCTCAAGCTGAGCCTTGGTCAAGCTATGCTGCACAAGACTACGAGCCAATGCAGACCGAGCATCGGTATGGTGGTGAGAATCAAGCTTATCGACCAGAGTCGTCTAGTCACTACGGCTATGGTCGTAGAGATACTGAACCTGGCGAGAGCTCCCATCATGGTGCATGGCCACAGCGGCGGAACAGTGATGGGGATCCAAGAGAGGGCTCATCACGGGCGTCAGACGGAACTGCTGCAACCCCCGCAAGTTCCATTGATGACTACTGGGTCTATTCAAAAACAAGTGAAAGCAGCAGTGACAGGGCAGTTTGTCATTGTGGAAAGGTCTTTCGCCGACATTCTGACCTAGCGTAAGTTTAAGGCTATCCAAAAGACTGCCCATCATGTTAATAGTTGTCATTCAGAAAACATCAAAAGTATCACATAAAATACTTTTCATGTCTATTTTCAGGCTGCGAGAAGGCCTTCGCAACACAAAAGGACCTAACACGGCATGCTCGCACACACCGAAAGGGCGAAGGGTACCGATGCATGGTAGAGGGCTGTCGCAAAGCGGCCACAGGCCATATCTACAGTCGAAAGGACAATTACGATCGACACATGCGCACAGCGCACCCCAATTTATGACACGAACTTGGCCTCTGAGCCGAAGAGGTATGGTAAACCAGGGAGCTATGACAGGACTGAGAATCTGCCTCAGGGTTTGAATATCATTTTCTATGGGTATGAACAAGATTCATATGAGGCGTATTAGCATGCTTTGTTTTGCTTTGGTTTTCCATTTTTTCCATTTTTTTCTTTCATTTTTTTTTTATTCATTGATTTAGAGATTGTATCACTTACACTATGACCGACTCCATTAGCCAAGGTCTACTTCGGAGATTACGACAGATTTTGTTATGTAGAATTTCACTTTCGAGACGACATGACGGAGTTTTTCTCATTTGTCCTAACAATGTGGTTGAAGGCGATACGATATGTTGTCTATTGACCAAAGTTTCCTGCTTTTGCTCCAAAGCTTTCTCTCTCATCCACAGATGTACAGGAATCAACTGGACCTAAAAGCCCCAATGTTTCAGCCTAATTCTTGCTCTTCAGCATTTATCATCGATCCATTCGGGCTAATATTCGCCATATTATATCATCCATCTCCCTCATGACGAGCCTAAAGACCCAAAGGAGGTCAAATATCTATGTCTACCTCTTGCTAAGTACTCATTTATGAGTCCGACACCACAATTAGTCCTATAAGGAGAGTATGGAGATCTAAATTAAAGCGAGATGACAGGGCGGTATCCTAACTAGGCGCAATAATCACCTTATCGGATCTGACGATAGAAACTATTCAGGCGGACTCTGAAGTATCGACAAAGCGGTGATAGAACGGTTCTTACCTTAATTGTCTAAACCAAGAAACCACAGGGATTCGAATTGGAAGTGATACGAGCTGCTCAGGAGTATGAAATTTCCATGTTTGAGCCCCGGCATCACTTGTAGGGAACTACTTATTACCTTGATCGCTATACAATTCCTTCTGATTATTACCCTATCGGCTTCTGGGTAGCTCTCTTATCTGATGCAGCGCAAGCGGATAACAAAGACCCAGAAACTCCAAGAGGCCAAGTCAAACCTAATCATCTCCTTCTAAAGCATTATTCTAGTAGAGCTAAAAGGCGAGGACGAAGGTTATGGAAAACTAATTTGGTAAAACGAATTGTGATGGTAGATCGGCAAAGAGAAGTTTCTCAAAGGCCATACATATGATATTGAAATTAAGAAAGCTGTGAAGATCAGTACCCTACTGCATAGACATAGATTGTCACATTACCGACTGAGGCAAAAGGGAATAATTGTACCGTGAATCATGATGGCTTATGGTTTGCAAAGTGTCAACTGATTATAAGATGGCAACTGATCTCTCAATTATTTTATCTTATTTATACTGATTTCTAATAACTATACTCATCTTCTTCTTCTTCGACTCTCTTAACTAATAGCATTTCGTCAACTTCTGAGCTGCAGTTTTATGGAGGTGGCCCTATTACTTCGCCCAGGCCGTAATAAAGTCCCACATAGAGCCGGTTTCATTCTCTTCAATACTTTTAGCAAATTCCTATGCCTTCTGAGTAAAGCGTTCCAGGTTAAATTGATATGGTCAAAGTAGTAGTGCATTTTTATCAGTATGTAGTGTACCGTAGGCATATGTATGGGAAAGCTAAAGATAGTTGAATATAGTGTGAAAGATGTTTCCACTTTTAAATCAAGTATTCAGCCATCAGGATGTGGAAATTTTTGATACAGATCTGTCGAACCTGATATCTCTATATTGGGGTATTGTGCGCGACTTGAACTTGACGGATTGGATAAGTTTGCTGGGCTAGGTTTGTTGGGCTAAGGCAATTAACTAGCTAGAGTCTCGTGTTGTTGAGCTCATACAACCCATATACCATTTGTTGTTATGTAGAAAGATAGCTCTAATTTTGCCAAAAAGCGCAATGGTTTTATAGCCTCCCTTTTACCCGTACCTCCAGGCCCCCGGTGGTAATAATCTCTTGTGTGTTCAATGGCAGCTCGCTAACCTTCTCCGTCCACATCTCGGCGTCGCAGAGGAGGATCTCACCGGTGATCTTCTTGGGGAAGCTCGGTAGAATCTCAACAACCGCGGTGGAAGTGCTCTCGACAGACTCGACCCGCTCAATTAGCGACCCTATCTGCTCTAGGTAATTAATCCGACCGCTGAAAATACTATTAGAACTTCCAATGCCAACTTCAGTTCCCTCTAGAACTGTGCCAAGCCTGATACACCTGGGCACCATCGAGCAAAATCTGCCAGTCACCGGCAGCCTCAGCGGCCTCCTGCTCAAGCGATGAAACCGCTGCAAAGTAGAATTTGAAACCGTCGGCAATTTTAGGAGGGTGGCGGGGTTGGCCTTGGCGGCATCCCTCAAGACTTTGACGGCGAACGCGAAATTTGACGCCCGTGAATTGGTGTAAGAGGCAAGAAATGATTTGTCGAACTTTAATGTTTTACGTGCCGAGCTCATTTAGCGGCGTTACGACCTTGACTGAATTAGGGCCTGAGATATAAGGTGAAACTGTAGATAGGTAGCATCGGGTCTGCTACAAGAGGGTTGGTGAGAAGCTCATCTACCCTCTTGTAAGTGATGCCTTCTCGAGCTTTCCCTTCTTCGAACATGGTCTCCCCGACAATCCACCCCATTCTGCTGTCATATTTGCAATTGTCAGCCGACTGTCCACTGATAGGCTTGCCCTCGTAATTGGAATGTGTTGACTCAAGCCAGGTGTAATATGTAATGGATGCAGTGGTATCTCACGTCTCCTCAGAGCTGGGATACTCAATGGCATGATTGAAGATCTCACCATGATGACATCTTTGCGTCCCCGTGAAACGTACGCGGGCTATGAGGGGCGGAACCAAGTCTGCCCAGTCACCCAGACGCTCGCTGCATCCGTCTACAGATGAAGAGAGATGTGGAGCATATTTGCTACATATGAAGGTTGAGATAGGACTTTAAATATTGACTCGATTGATTCTTTAAGTGAGTGCCTCTAATTATTACTAAGCAAGTGATAAATGGAGGTACTTAACAGCTGAGTAACTAGTACTATAATCTTTCGATATCGATCTGAATTGTTTGGCGGTGAGAGAGAGAGTCCATCCGGCAGGGGTAGGCACTGTAGCGTACCTTTTTGAGTGAGCAGATGGTGAGGTTATAAAGGTTGGGTAGAAGGCGATTGGTTGTGAATTCTATACTCATTATGTCGGGATTTTGATGATGTAACATAAAAACCTGGACGCGACAGTGCAAAGTTGATATAAGGCTGAGGAAGACCTGTTTAAAAAGCGTAGATAAAGTAAAAATAACGGGTGGCAACCTTGACTGACTTGAAAAATATGAGAGCTGAATGTGAACGCGTAATAAATTATTTGGCCCCTTTGGAGCGACCGGCGCGCCTCATCTGAACCGGGTTTGGTTGAAGTACTATTATATCTGCGTTGGTCGGTGTAAGAAGAGATACGCGGCCACTAAGTAACAGCTTATGCCTCGGACAGGTCTGGTACAATTGATGGATGTTTCGACATGTATCTGCAATACGTTGAGTAGTGGAGAAGGTCCGTGACAACCTCTAATGTTGGGTAATTAGGTCAATATTTATGACTTTACCGGCATATTCTCCCCCCACATCAAATAATCCTTCCGAGTAAGCGGCCGCGCGCTGCTGCAGACGATCGAACCAAGACGATGGTACAGATGTAAACTAGCCCAATGTCTACTTCGGGGGTACGCCAACGCACACTCCTTCCCGTGGCATTTGAGCTTCCCCTGCAAAAAAGGACATGGTGAGGATGTTTTTGGGGGAATAACAATCCCTTCTTTTTGCCTCAGTTACGCGGTCGGTCTTTAGGCAGCAGTGGCCAGGAGACGCTCCCACCTTGCGGAGAGCGGTTCGTGATATTGTAGACCGGACATATACTATATTGCAGGAACAGTACCACCACCTACATAGCCTACAGGAATTGCTTCTGTCCTCCAGCTATGCCCCAGTCCGGCCACCCACGTTTTGGGCCGATGAAACCCGGGGCAAGGTGAGGCGGAATAAGGTCGACGCCGGGCACCTGGACTTTCAATCGACGTGTGTCTCGGGCAGCCGCCTGTCAAATGATAGTCCTCCCCCTGGGGACAGCAGAGTATCAAATACCCTAGGTAATTTCAATGGGCTCGTTACGTTTCCACTCTTTTACCCACCCTCCACTCAGATCCCAGGCTACCTCCCACAGGTGACATGTCTCACCTGTGGCCAGTGTATCGGTAGGTCTGATTAGGGGTACGTACAGCATGGAGTACGTTGGTAATCCAGCACAACGGTGGGCCAATTGTGTTGGAGAGCGGAGTTAACATACGTCCCCGCGTGCTTCGTTGAAGTTTTTGAGGCCCTCTCGGCAATAATTAGCGGCTCCATACAGGTGTACGCCAAGGCGGTGACAATGTTTCCACATACATTTCCGCGGTGTACGAAGTACGGCGTATTGGCTGTTTCTTTTGAATATCTAAGAGAATGGAATAATAAATGCAGACACGTTCTAATTAACGTACATGATGGTTAAGCGGGTCTGCAGGGCCAGACCTATAGAGAGGTTCAACAAATCCTTAAGATCTCAACGCCCCGGGCACTCGGCACCGGTCCCCGTTCCGCGGCTGGGTGTCCATCCTGCGTAGGACCTGGGGGACATGTCAAGACGGCAGCCTTGTTTAAGCGGGCTCATCGCCATCCCCCAGCAGCCCCAGAACTTCTGGAATTTGCCGGGGTCCCTGTACATGCTCAAGTGAAATAATTTCTAGCCCCTCACACCCCCCCCCTTTCCGTGAGACTGTTCCTCTTCTGCTTTCCCCTTGACTTTTCTCTGGCGACTAACTTAAAAAGCCTCAAAAAAACCTCGACCATTGAGTGCTCTCCTGCGTATAGAGTTCGTGCCGCGCCCACAACTGTCTCAGCGACATGCTCCGGCTGCCCGATGCGCAGCGCGACGTAGATACCGCTGGAAGCTGCGCCATCTTGTTTCCGCGCCGCTCAGTTCGCTCTTATTAGGGGCACACGACAGTAGTTGCTACTCATGCAAGGCGCTGGCATGACCTCGGATATTTTACGTCTCCTTGGTTGTGACACTGCCTCAGGGTGTGTGGCATGATTGTTAGTGTCGGGTATTTTTCTTCTCGTTTCCTTTCTCGTCCTGTTGAGCGTGATGTGTCTCACAAATGTGACCAAATATTACAACTTGCTCTCTCTGCGAGAAGCGACTTTATTACCCACCCAACTTCACGACCTTGCAATGAACGAAACAGCACTCAACACCATCTGGAGCTACATCAACTGAGTGAAAAGCGGTGCGAGAGCTGCTTAAGTACGAAAGTATGGAATGCTTGCGAGACCAACCCTTGTTTCTGCGTAAGCCGGGCCACTTTTTACGACGTGGTGAAGTGCTCAAGTGCCTATTCTGCGCTATCTTTGATAGAAGCTTTCGGAGCTTCGACACGATCGCAGATCCATCGGCTAAGGCTCCACTCCAAGCGCTGCCGACGGCCAGGAAAGCCGAGAACAAAATAGATTAGGATGGAATTGTTTCATCATCACCGACAACGGTTGAAGTCTTGTCTTGTCTTGCCTCGTGTCGTACCGTCTCATTCGCATTCCCTTCACATAAAAACATCCCTTTAGACCCAGGTCACTCCCGGCGGGATCATCGCCAGCAAAAAGCTCTGGCCTCGGCTGATAGCTCTTTGTGCTGGTCCAAAAGCAGTAGTTAGCAAAGGTGGTAGATGGGCTGAATGGGGAAGGGGAATGGTCCAGGGGTCTATCTGATCATCCCGAAGAGAAAGAAGCACCGAGAGGATGGAGAGCCCTAGCAACAGCTGCACACCAAACGCCGTCGCGATCCAGGGGGACCCATGAGGGCCATTAGTTACTTCGTACGATACAGCTGCATGGTCAAGTTCGCAACGCAAGGTACCTCCAGAGAATGCCAACCCACTTGCATCTTGCTATCCACCAGAGGTCGGTAGAGCAATTGGATCATGGATGACAGGCTCTCGAGAAGGGCACTGATGGTTGGAATGTCTGTTACACAACGTATCCCGCCGAGGTTACTCGGGTCCTTAATTGGAAACCGACCGTGGCCTGGGTTTTTATAATTTGCTTCGTTCTTATGTACCCAGCAATACAGCCACAGCTACTCCGGAGAGCCACCACAGTGCCACCGCAAACCCCCACTTAATCGGGGATAGAACGCCTGACTAGCCCCTTGATGCGTCCAGCGGAACTTCCTCGAGCTTCCGCTGTGGTCAGATGGTACTTCTCGCATGGCTTATCGATATCAGAATTGTGAACGGGATTCCCGTGCTCCGTACGTGACCAGTTGGCGTAAATGTCGCGACAAGCTCAACGCTCGCCATACGGGGCTCTATGCGACTCCCGCGAGGTTGCGTTTACTTTCCTGTATGCAAATATCTACAAGCGATGTAGCTGCATTCGCTGGATGCTTCTGTTACTCTTTGACTAGCGTTCACCCAACAATGATCATGATCGCTCGATTCATGGTAACAAAGGCAGCGGGACCATCCTTTTGCACCCCGCCTCCCTGGGGACTCATCCAACCAAAAAATGTACCGACCGAATGGTTTTTCCCTCGTCAGCTACCACAACAGCATACAAGGTCCTTTGCTTTCTTTTTTTGTTTTTCTCCCCACTTCTCGACACGAATTGAGAAAAAAGAGCCTATAGGAAGCTCAGGGAAGCTCAGGGGCAACGTCAATTAAGTGTTAACGAGACCCACCAAAAGGACCCTTCCAGACGAAGAGTAATTCTCACCCCACCACACTCGCCGACTCACGTAGCAGTCCTTCACTGCCTTCCCTTATGATAGTGGAGCTCAATCATATTGACATAAAATATTACCAAGCTTTCACCTGAAGGTCATATCAGGGTCGAACACAGGTCAGTAAAGAATCAAACCGTGCCTGCTTGATAGGTCCAGCACCAGACGTCGATGCGTCTGTACGTCTGCCAAAAAGAATTCTGTGGGACACCGAAGGACTGGAGGGCTGTACCTGAAGTGCCGAGGCTTCCCTGCTAGCATGGGTAATCAAGAAAGTAATCACTGGCGGTGTGTCCTTTAACAGCATACAGGCCATGGACGATAGGCGGGAAACCAAAGGCGCTTTGGGTTACAGCGGAGAGTCAATCCCCAATCCTGGGGTGAAAACGAGACAGGCATTCTAGACCCCACAGGTCAAGGACCCCACCCACCACTTTGCATGTACTGTGAGGCGCGGACAAGAGTGCAACTGGCGGTGCAACTCGCAACCGAACACAAGCTTCCCACCGTCCCTGACCGATCTAGCAAGCCCCAATAAGTTCTGCCTTTCTCATCTTCCACTTCCAATAAAATGTCAGGTCGCCGTACCTGACATTCCCTTTAGGAAACGCGGATTCCAGACACTAAGCACCCGTTATCCTCGGAAAGTGTCTTCCAAAAACTCCTTTGCGCTTTGTTCGTCGATTCTGTCGGCCGGGTTGATCGCATTTGCCGCCAACGATCGTAGGCCTCAGACACCGAGCAAGCAGCAAACTGATGGTCGTCAACCCTCGCTCTCACGATAGATTGCCCTTCCCACAGGTGATATTCTCCGTATATCGTCCCCTCGCTGGGTTACTCCCACGCCAGTTTACTCGTGGATTTCGTGTATCGTTCCTTAGTGCTCGTTGAGTAACTCGATCGTCCGTTCGTTTGCGTCGCCAGAATGGCTTCGAACCAGCCGCAACAGGGTTCGGCTTCGTCGTAAGTCTCGTCTCATTTCGATCATCCAGCGTTTCGTCGTTGGCGTCCGCTGACAATGTTCGCTGACAGGCACGGTCCTGAACCGGACGTACTTCAGGAACCCCAAGATAGAGGTCATCGAGCCTGTGACGTATCAGAGGTTCCTGACAACGTCATTGCTCGTATTTCTAACACTGAGGAGAAACCGAGTATCGCTTACAGCCATGCACTGCCCCAGGAGGAGCTCGATTCTGCAATGGCTAGTGAAGCTGCCCGAGCCAGTGCTGCTGTCATTTCCCACCGTGAAAATGGGGCAGAGCCTAACTTGTCAATTCTCCTCGGTGTCGGTTCTCACCTGGAAAAAAATTCAAATGCACAAAGTTGGTAGGCTACCGCGACATCATAGGATTATCCTATGTCGGCTAATAACCGTTTGGTAGAATGTTGGTTACCGTGGGATACGGGTTGTTCACAACTAGCTTGAAGCGACGTCATTTCCATTCGGCAAACCGCGGCGTTGAGCGGTTGCGACCGGCTTATCTGCCATGAGATCATGATTGGAATTCATTGGCAATGTGCCCCAATTTCCTTTGTCGGTGGTTTTGCTCAATGTTTGAATCCGTTTGTCATGGATGTGGCCGGTACACCAATTCAACTTCTCTGTTCGCGTTAGACTGGCTAATGTTGCCAGTCTATGTTGGATTCCACCAACAAGAACAAGGTGCTCCTTGTCACCAGGAATCGAGTATTCAGACAGAGAGATGCTTCGCAAGCGCTGGAGAGCATGATGGCGTCTTGTCTCATCGATTTCGATTTTGCCATTGCCGTTTGAAGGTGGTCGTTGAAGATGAAGTGATGTGTGAATTGTCGCATTCAGCAGCACCGCATGTTTCCTTGCGTAAAGTGTCGTTTTGCACTGTCTTCTTTTCTTCTTTCCGAACTCGTCTTTTGGTTTGCTGGAGATTCTTTTGGCTAACCTCTGAACTGCTGGGATATTAAAGATGCTTGACTAGCCTTGCCTGAGGGCGACCTGGTCAGACAAGGGTTGCTTTGGATGATGAAATGTGGCCCGCGATTGAGCCGGACATGACGACCTTGAGAATTTATTTGGCTGAAGACCTAGAAGGGCGCACTGATGGTGTATGGTTGGCTATTGGAGACGCGTATTGCCATATTGTTCGAGTTGGGGAAGCTACGAGGCTCTGAGAGCTTGCTACCCCTTATGGCGTGATGCGGCATGACAGAAATGAAGCTGAAATTTGCGATAGAGGACAGAGACGATGGAAGGAATCTTCGATGTGCTGCAGAGCAGTAACGCATCGAGTATGATGAAGAAATGAACAAGTGAGCAAGTGAGGACAGAATTGAGGGGGCTGAGATGTTATTTGTCAACGGAGCTGACTCGACCAATCATAATTCGTTTCGGCTCGATTGTGGCTCTCCTCCTCATGTCCCGAGGCTCCAAGCTCAACAGGCAATGGCTTCGACTTCCCCGTTCTCCGACTGGACAAAACAGCGTTCGCTCATCGATTTATTCTTACCCGGTTGTTCCATCGCCCCAGACTTGTTTGTTTCGCCTCTTTTCTCCACGTTACATTTCGGAAAACAGCCTATGGTGCACATACATGAGATGATGGGCTATGACTTTATGGAATGTCTTGCTCCTGTATCAGTTTCTTCTTTACGGCATGGAAAAGGCGGTGTCGTTTTGCATGGAGAGAGAATTATTAGAGAGAAAACCAGAGATATGATGTGTCTGGGTCTGGTTTTAGAATTTTGACCGTCCGTTTCATTAGCCTCTCAAAGTACACGATTAATTACTGAGCTCTCGCATCCTCATCTCGCTACCGCAAAGTGGTGCCTCACATACCTTCATCACTATTCCGTGAAGTAAATGATTCTACAGTATACTGTGACAGTGAAAATCAAAACATGTGCATTGCCAATCATAATGTGACCGCCGCCGAGAGATGTCAAACATAAATGCATCATCTTTCTGACGTGTTGACTCAGATTTTATACGTGTTGCTCACGCGGCTTATCATGCTTCTTACTCTTTTGTCTGATTCGAATCCATCATGTCGAGTGTCCTCCATTGCCCCTGACCAAACACTAATGATATACGTGTTAGGCATCCATCCAATCCCAGATTTTACTCTTGCTCCTCTTTCTCCTCATTCATGCCTTAGGCTGTTTTGAGGCACCCGGTTGGGCTGATCGTAACAGCATTTGGGCATTTGCGCTGCACCATAGCACCCAGATGCATCCGTCCGCAAACATGAGGAATTATGAGACATCCTTTCTTGAAAATTTTATGGTCATAAAATAAACAAACCAGGCGTTATCATAAAAAGTGTGAACGTAACGGGCAAAGCAATCAACGTCGGATTTAAGGGAAATTCTCCAAAAACTCCGATCCTAGTTAACGAAGCATTTACTGGGGCTTCAAGCCACGTCAGATCGAGGGCGGAGCATCAGGGGGAGTATCAAGGGGATCAAAGGGGGTATCAAGGGCATTATCAATAAAGTCAAGGCCCAGTGACTCAAAATGCCACAGCGTAGCTAGTTCCCCAATGTCCTCTTCCGAGAAGTTGGCAAAGACGCCGTCTTGAAGCTCTCCCCCTTGCGCAGGGGGTTGCAAGTTCACAGGTGCAAGCGAATTGGCCTGAAATTGTGATTCCACATACGAAGGAGGAGGCTCGTAGGTCTCGAGGGGCACAGGCTCGCTAGGAACTGCCACAGAATTTGGAATCCGAGACTCTTGCACGGGTGTGATCTTGGAAGCAGAATCGATACTTGTGAGAGAAGCTTCAGTAAGAGAGTCTCCAACAAGAGTGACCCCAACGGGAGATAATTCAGTGAGAGTAGCGTCCATGTGAGAAGTACGTGAATGCAAAGACCCGCTCGAGACTGGAGCAAGTGGCGAGATAATTCTCCGCACTTCAGGCTGAGCTTGCTCAACGGGCTCACCCACAGCTGGTGCGGCGACGCCAACTCCTTCAGCAAGACCGACTCTTTCAGTAACACGGAGACGCTTCGCAGTAGGGCTGGCCTCCGATGCAGGCTTCACGTCGGTGCGAGGTAGACGCTGCAAAATACGCGACAAGACGCCATAAGACGTTCTAGCTGACTTGGTCACCATTCGAAGACGCTGCAACATTGCGTGTGCATCCTCAATGGCCTTAAAGACGTCATTGCGACGAGGCAGGTTGTGGTAATCGTCATGAAAAACGGCTGAGCAGAGAACTGTTGATGTATCAAAGATGCAGAAGAGGACGAAATGGAACTTTGAGTCTCGGGGGTAGACGTGGTCAAAGAAACCACCCAAGGAGACCATAAGTTCCAGACAGTAGTCAATGCCATCGCTACGAATATTGAGCTCTGACTCTTTGGCATCAATTGTGAACGAACGAGCAAGGAATGCTCTGATAGGGTCCAGCAGCATAGAAAACGCCATCGTTCGGATGTAGTGTCGGTGTAGTACGATCCATGGGCAGCTCACATCCAACGATTTATCCGGGTTGTGAACATCGAATGGCGGTGGGAAGTCTTTGATCCATTTCTGGATGATTCCTTGGTACTCTTGCACGTCTTCAGGATCCGTTACGTTCTTGGTGAGCCCAAAGCGACCAAATAGGGTTTGGATGAGGCCTGACTGCAACTTCATGTGCGTCAGTGGAGAATGTTGCGTTCCCTCTAGGGCAAGGCTAGGGAGCCCGACTTCACAATTAGCTCGGTCGATGATCATGGGCCTCCCAAGGAGTGCCGAAATCTGCCTTGAAGAATGTTAGCTCCTAGTTCAGTAGGGCGAGAGTCAATGAATGAAGTACCAGTCCCAAGTGTTCAAGACACACCAAACTCTTCGCCTGATCTCCAACTCGAATTCGGGCATTGGGTCGGCCTTTGACTCCTGATACATCGCTGCAAGTAGCATCAGTCATTGACACTGGACGGCTAGTGAACAACAGAATAGAGAAAACGGGGCCGTACATAATTCTTGAGCTTCCCGAATCGCTGAGCACAATACATGCCAGCACTCGACAAAGCGAGCCTCGGATTTGAACCAGTAGCATGAATGAAGGAGCTGCTGGACGTTGATGAGGTGGCTGTATCCGATGGGGATGGTGCTGCTCAGATCACGCGCAGCCTCGTGGTACTGCTCTGTGAGTCTTTGGATCGAATCGCCAAGGTCCAGCTCGAGTTTCCTCTGCAGCTCTACATCGGTGTACTGAGAGGAACAAGCGCAGACCATGAGAAGCAAACAAGTCCATTGAACACCAAGTGGCCTATTCTCGGTGCGGGCTACCCACCATTGCCGGTATTGCTCCAGAAAGGACGGGGGATAAATGATGTAGTAGTGGTAGTTGACATTGTTGAGAAAGTTCTGGACCAGAGTATCTAGAGGTGATATCAGGGAATGGGGCCAACCACTGTTTTGAAGGGGGAAACGAACCGGTATAGGGCCTTGGGGGGATAATCTGTAGAGCACGCTCGAGCTGAGGAAAGGTTCGGGGGTCCTTGATAAACTCTCGAGACGAGGATTTGACGACCTGGATTCGAGGAGGGTTAGGTTATGAACCATTAGAGCGACAGTTGCGGGAAGTCAACGCACGTCATCATGCGCAGTCAGACCATACAGAACATGAGTGGGCATATAGCCCAATGCATCAATTCCATCGCTATCGATATCTTCGGTGTCCGACTCGACCGAATCGTTGCTAGTCTCGATTTTGAGACGACGCTTTCTGAGGTTTTCTTTGGCGGCTTTCTCAGCTGCAGGCTGCACTGCATTATTGAACCGACACTTGTCGGCTACCTTGCGCTTCTGGCAGTGGTTGCAGGGCCATTCACGGTTGCACTAGAGTACGCGGATCAGACACAGTCGTAATTTACGAGTCGGGAAGTGACTGGAAGAGAGCCTGATGGCACAGACAAGGCGGGATACAAAAACGGATGACAACGGAAAGTGAACTGGAATACCTTCTGCTTTCGTCGTGCGCACTCCGTGCAAGCAGAGCGAGCGTAGGTATTATCCTCTGTTAGAGGCATGGCGGAGGTTTTCGAAGAAGGGTGATGGCGAGACGGAACCAAGAATGGGATAGTCAAAAGAGAAGGCTCTCTTATAGCAATGACAACGGGCAGAGAAGCGAAGAGGAGAAGAGAACTGGGGCGTTAGGGGGAACCGGGGGGACAAGTTAATTGACTTGCTTGAAGAAGCTGCTGACTTGCTGGCTGGCGGCAGAAAGGCGAGAGCGCGACGGGTGACAGAGCTTAGGAAGATGGTAAACCCTGGCGATAGTGATGGGGTTCGGGTGGAGAAAGATGCTGGGCGCCGTTGTTAACACACACCCGCCCGTTTGCAGATCAGTCGTCAGGTGGGTGTCACACGGAAAAAAGATACATCGCTTTCTGTTGCTAACCTTCTCTCTTGGTAGATGAGGATGAGAGAACTGCCGAGAGGTGGGGCCTGGAGAAGACGATGGTAACAAGAGCAGGTGAGGGGTTGGCGATATGAGCTGGAGGACAATGGCTCAAGTGCGGCCCCGTTGCGTACGGTACAAAGTATACCAGTATATGATATGGATGTCGTCTTCTCATCAAGCAAGCCTCCCCTCGGTTTTTTTCTCCCGTCTTGCCGGCATCTTGTTTAGGGTCTGTTTTATACCCACAGGGTCTTTGAAATTAGCTTGGCTCGCGCATTGGCTCTAGGAATACCTATTTCAATGACTTTGGTCCTACCCTAACCTAACGCACTTCTCCAAGTCGGATTTGGCCTGGCGTGGTCTAATCAGCCACCACGACTCCCCTAAAGCAGCACTCAGAGTATGCATTGTGCTGTGTGGACGAAGCAATGAATTGAAGTCGAGTTCAGAAACAGCTGTTCGGAACGAAGAAAACATGCCTTGCGCCGTCAGACACTATCGAGAAGGGGCGGCAAGGTTCTGTGTCTGCTCCGTGGGTACGGTATTTGTTCGAACCACACCACCTTGCCCTCACCGAAGGCCAATAAGGTGCCCTGGGAAAGGGAGAACCATCCGTGCGACAGTTTATACTCAAAGCGGTTCCAATATTCAGTTCGCCTGGCTCGCGGCGTCCCATGCTTCGCGGCTTGGGAGAAACATCAAGAGAGATTCTCTGCTAGACGCACACTTCCAACCATGATAGTCTCGATGGTGTCGCCCCTCTTGCCAAGAGTTGTATATGTTGTCCTCTGATAAATCCTGTCTCGTTGTCGTACAGATCCACCAAATTTGTTCATTGTTGGTGTTGTTAACCCTCCCCACCCTTTAACTTCGTCGATGTTGCCCCGCCACTAGTCCATCAGACCCCGCCCAATCATGATGCCTTTCTCTGCTCAAGCTGTTGCTTCGCCCTCGTTCAGGATGAGATTGTAAGGAAGCGAGAGGCGTGCCCAAGGCCAAAGAAGATGCATATCAAATTTCCTGGTGCAATCTCCTCCTTTCGGATGTTGCTTAACGACAGTTTAGAGACCGTTATCATGTTGCCGTTTCTCGCCAGCTAGTTCCTCCGTCGTCTGCAACATCTTGAGGCCGGCGGGGACATCCTCCCATGTAATTAATATGCGAGTCGCTCAATTCTGTCCAGAGAGAAACGAGGGGAGTCGGTCAGTGCGGCGGGCTCTGCCACGAATCCTAGACCAGTCAGCAATCGATGGGGAGCATCAGCGCTCCAGAACGGTTCTCAACTTTATGTCTCCTGCACCACACCTGCCCCTGCACCTGCCCCTGCACACTACTTCATCCCAAATATCCCTCGACTTCCCGTATTGTGACGGCGCCGTTGGAGATCGCCGGTAACCACCACGCACGTAGTCATCGTTGGTGCCCACAACTTCTACAGCGTTCACTGGCCATATGGAGCCTTCGTACTTGGGCATCTGGACTTGAGACATGAGCCTCACAAGGAGTGTTGTATGCCCAAGATATGCCCGGAGTTAACGAAAGGCAAATTGCGGCGACCTCGCACAGGCTCACGCAGCCTGTCTGAGCACTTGTCGTTGGGCATTGGCGGCAAGTAAAGTCATGTAGCTAGGGTCTGATATTGCCCACCACTGTGGGACATTGAAGGATCCCCCAATTTGTGCTCGGCGGTCAGTTGTACATCGTTATCGTATCCCAGCGAGTTTGATGAGACTTGTCACAGGTAGAGACCCTGCATGAAGGCCAAGTCGTTGCAAAGGAGCGACTGTTGCGGGTCGTGTAATTGCACATCGTCATTGGAGTATTTGTTCTGTGGTGGTGGTGGGGGCCGTGGTTAGAGTAAGAAGCAAAAGGGAAAAGAGGAAAGCTGTTGGCTGAGGTTACCTGATCCAATCAACACAATGGTCAATACGCAACTGATAAAGCCCGTGGGTATGTAGAGAGTACAGCGAGAGCCGGCGGCAGCAACCGTATCTACTTCGCAAACGAAGGACGGTACATCATGTACCTATCAGTTCATGCTTCGAGCCACTAAGAACCAGAACCTTGCACGTCCGTCATGGCGAACCACACAACGAGGGTAAATCTGGAGTCACTTATACGTCAGGCTGTCGAACGTATTTAGAACGTGATCTAGAGCCCGTGACGGTGAAACTTTGGTGGGTACATATAGGGTTTGTCTTGACACCAAGCTGAATTGTGAAAGGGAGAGAGGCAATCATCACAGCAAAGAATTTTGAGAGTTGGCAGGATGGAGGAGTCGGGTCAACTTCAAGGCGAAGAAACAAGAGGGAAATGCCTCCCTTTTAGTTAAAAAAAAAAAAAGGAAAAAACTAGAGTCCCGCTCTCTCTCCTTCACCAACGAAAGGGCAACGGTCGATCGACCGATCTCATTGTACGCATAGTTCTTCAAAAATTGTCAATCTGAAAGACCCTTGAAGTCCGAGATTCTTCGGGCCTCACTCGAAGCGGGGCGGCATGTCGCAGATGCAGACATGTATCAGTTGCGGTGCACAGCATACACACCTGGATGCACAAAGCAGAGTTATGCATTGATCCATCCAGCTTCGTTCAGCAACTGCCGTGGCGTTTGAGAAGACAACGCGCAGCAAGGTCTAGATTCTTGGAAAGGTGCATCATAATGGCCTGATTATATGCCACTCATGTAAAGCTGGTGGTACAGGCATATGCAGGGCGTGTGCCCTCAGCACTTGTTTGCGTCAACTTCGCTAACCTATGCTCCTTATTGTGAGATATCACAGTCACAACTAATCCCCCTCTCCACCTCCTTTTTTCTTTTTTTCTTTTTTTGTTTCTTTAATTAGGCGAGACTAGTTTCCATTACAAAGCATAGGCGCAACCGCCAACAATCCCGATTCCCCGATCCCCGCATCCCCATCCAAGAAGCAACCTAAAGAGACTAACTAGTCTGAGCATCCACGTCAATTGCCGTCGTGCTTATTAGTTAGTTAACAGAGGTAATCATTTCTTGTAGGCCGTAGCCATATCCAGACAAATACAAATCAACACGAGATGCTATCGGCGCCTTTCATTTTTCTCACTTCCATCTGTGCAAAGCTCGAGATCTAGGTAGTTCTAAAGCCACGTGGTGGCTCGACTAGGCGCTCTCTTATTCCAACCGTTGGTGACCCATTAGCGGTTTTCACAATCTCAATCTCTAGTTTAAGACTTTACTCAACCATTTCCATCTCTTGGCCAATTGGTTTGATCAAATGACTGGAGATCCGCAGTGGTTGCAGGCCTAACGGTTGTGCGTATGTCCATCGACTAGTCGAGACAAAGCGGGAGATGGTCAACGTCGTAGCCTAATCTGATATTGTCATCGGCGATCTAGCAAGCAAAGGGCGCCAATCTTGCTAATCACCCGCAGTACGTCCCAAGTCCCTTCGTACCCTCCATACCCTTGACCCTATTGGCCGCTTCTCATTGCCCTTCAGTACTTCCACCCAAGGAATTGTAGTAAGATCGCTGACCTTATCAATATCGTCTGGTTCGGACGAATTATCCTCGTCAGTATCATCATCCATGATTTCTAGCGATCCCCCAGATCCTTCATCATGCCCATTTCGTTCGTATAAATCCTCCGTATACGCCCAATTGGGTGCATCAAATTTGCCGTGAACAAAAACAATATCTCGACCTTTCAATCTAACGTCTTT
This sequence comes from Mariannaea elegans, assembly GCA_930272665.1. Taxonomy (NCBI): domain Eukaryota; kingdom Fungi; phylum Ascomycota; class Sordariomycetes; order Hypocreales; family Nectriaceae; genus Mariannaea; species Mariannaea elegans. The sequence goes on along the minus strand of CAKNEU010000002.1, from coordinate 1,021,312 downwards.
TATCAGGTCGGGAGAGACTGGGGTTAATAGCTGAAGTGTCTTAGACTTGCTGTCTATCCCACGAAGGAGAACTAATCCTAAGGTCCGTGAATACTTAGGATCGAGGGTAATATCGTTGTGATTGGGAATAAAAGGGAGATCCTCCGAGCTGTTTGATAACACAAGCTGTAGTTGGGCCTTGATGTCCGTGTCTGCGCCCATGGGCTCAGTGGATTGAGCCGATAGTCCCCTTCGTTCCAGATCGCGGAACGCTTTCGGATCTTCAATTTCTACAGCAGCTAGTATTGTCCCATTGACCGCATCCGCGAGTAATTCTGGCGGCGCCTGAGAGTCGTAGGATAGGAATCCAAGGAAACCAGGCTTTGGCGACGAATATCTGACAATATATGGGGGTTTTGAGCTGAGGGGGAAGGGATTCCACCTCGTCATGGACGATGATTTCGAGGACGCTAAAGATTTAGGGATTGGTTCGTCCAGGTGAAAATAGGACATTGTCTGCATCGCCCTGAAATGTGCAGCTGTTCGTGAAGTAAACTCGGACTGCTGCGACGGCAGCTCGGTGAAGTTCGTTTTTGTGGCAGACTGTAGCGTATCTACAGTATCCGGCGGCCCATCCTCTGACATATAAAGGACCTCATCGGGGATAACTTGTCTTATCATCTTAGATAGCAAGTCCAAGCCTGTGCCAAGAATCCATCCTGGAGTGTTCACGATAAGTGGGGTCCCTTGGAAGGATTTGCAATAGGTATCATATAGATCTTGCGCGCATTCAAGGTACAGATCTGGATCGGAGGCAGGAGTAACAGATGCCAAGGAGTGGCACCGAATGACCTTGTTCGAGGAATGCCAGTCGCCGGGGTGTGTAAATGGGGCGGATAGGTTAGGCTGGGTGATGTGGACGAGCGATAATATACCGGCCGGGACATACTCTGGTTGCCCCGGATCCAGATCCAGAATCACAATTCCTTTGGCGCTCTGGGCCAAAGTTCGATCAGTTAGAACTCTGTTTGTTAGCAGTCGAGAGAATGTCGACTTCCCAGCCGACTTTGGTCCGCAGACTAAGATTGACAAGGTCGGCTTCTTGCGAGCAGCTAGGACCAAAGAAGCGAGTTTTTTATTCCACTCAGCAGGAGAAACCAAATCCTGAATGACGAATCCCTTGGGGGTGTCCTCCGAAGAATACAGCTAGATAAGAGTTAGCAGGCTGGTTTTGATAAACTTCCAAGAGCCACTTACGATTTGAAAAGTTGCTTCATTGGCATTTCTCTTTGCCGCAACGTCGATTGGTTCATTCCACATCCTTCTAAATAATGGCGATAACCGACCCAACTGGCGTAGACCTCGTGAGTTTGGGTCTGGATGAAGCTCTAAGCCCGAATTCTCTGCGCTTCGCAACACTGGGATTGCATGACAGCTCGGCGCATGAACCCAATGAATCGTCTCTGAAGGCCGCAAATAGGCACCAGCAACGGTAACTTCACCACGTACAACCCGGATGCCAAAGCTACCTAGCACTAAAAATCGCTGTAACAATCAGTTTCAGGTGTCATTTATACGCTTTATGGAGTCTCACCGCACTCTCTTCGAAACGCAATTCAATAATACCTCCACCTTTCGTGCGGTAATTCCTCTTAGATGGCCGGAAAGAAGAGAATTGAGTGATAGTTTGAGAAGATGAGGAAGCCTCAGTATTCAAGCTTTGTGACAAGTCGCTGAGATTCATGTGAGTTTAGTTTCGGTATGAAGGATGATAAATGGTGTACCTTGGAGATTCGGCCGCACTCAGTCGAAGTGCTTGGGGTTGAGGGCCACGCTGATGCCGAGTAAATTTCGGTGTGCCTTTACTGGGGGTTTTTGTTGACGGAGTACTGTTTCCGGCCTTCTGTAGCGGGCTGAAGAAGTTGGAGGTGCTAATCGTGGATTTGTCGTCATGATTTGGAGGAGTGCTAGATGCAGATGCGGATGCGGATGTGGCAGCACTGGCGGCTTCTCGGCGACGAGCTGCTAGAGCACTGATGGCATTTACAGCTGCAAGCAATGGACTCTGTTAGAAAATTCAATCGGGATAAATTGAAAACATGGGCAAACTAGACGCGATAGAGCAAATCTAAGACCTTACGTTTGGGACTTTCGGCGCCCTCTAGCCTTCGCTTCTTCTGAGAAGACATGGTAAACGAAGATGAAGAGGCTCTACTTCTAGATGTGGGGTAATTGAAAGCTTGTGAACCAAATAAGAGGAAATCAAGTCATCATTAATTGGCCTTTTTACCAAAGAAACGGCCAGGATAACATAACCTTGCTATCCCCTCATGAACAAGTTTGTACATAGGCGATGTTGGAATGAGAGCGGGTTTATCGATAAGCCGCCAACTGCAAGAAAAAAAAGTTGACCAAGCGCGTCTCGCTGTGGGGGCCCCACTAGCGCGACTCAACTTTTGCAAACGGCTTCCAAAATTTCATCTGCAACTTCAAGTATTTCTTTTTTCTGCCTCTTTTCACCCTGCCAATTGCGCCCTTTTCGGCACTCACCATCCCCGAAAACCGCACAAGATGGCGCCCAAAGTGCCTTACAAAGTTCATTCGCTGAATAAACACATCCAGAATACCCAGAAGGGCGTCTCCGCCGAGGCTCAGTTCAACAGCCGTCCGGCCAGTCGTGGGCCCATCGTCAAGAGGGATCCTGACTCGATAGACCCCAACAACATATTCAAAAACAACGGCAACAACGATGATGATGACGAAGAGGAATCTAGCGATAGCTCTAGCAGCAGCGATGATGAGGGAAACTCAAATTTCCTCACGATGCTCGGTGCCAGCCGAGTGAAGACATCTACGACACCCGCGCGCCGTCGCAACAACAAGGACGTCGAAATCGCCGATAGCGACGACGACCGAAACGCCGCCGCGAAACCCGCGAGTGCTGCCAAGAAAGCTGCTATCCTCGAATCCGATCGAGAATCTTCTGATGATTCCAGCAGCGAGTCCGAGTCCGAGTCTGAGGAAAGTGAAGCCAAGCCAAAGACGAACGGTGTTGCTCTCACCAAGGCATCAGACAGTAGCTCCACAAGCTCATCTGGCTCCGAAAGTGAGAGTGAGAGCGAGGAAGACACTAAAAAGCCTACCGCTACCAAGCCGGACGAATCCAGCAGCGAGGAATCAAGTGATTCGGAGAGTGAATCGGAGAGTGAGGTCGAGCCTAAGCCCAAGGCCAACCCCAATGCGAATGGTAACACCGTCATCACAACCACAGCCTCGAGCGACTCTAGCGAGGAAAGTGAAAGTGAGGACGAGGATGAGGACTCTGACAAGGAGGTGGCCGACGAATCTATGCATATCGAACATCGTCAAGACAGGCGGCAAGTTGCAGTTCCCAACTTCATCGCCCCCGACTTCGTTCTCCGCAAAGGAGAGGATGGCGCCAACGGCAAGGACGTTGCCGAAATCTGCAACCAGGCCAACCTCGATGGGAAGCAGTTCTGGTACTTTACTGTTCCCTCGAATGTCCCAATTTCCGTGGTCCAGAACTTGGAGATCCCAATGGACAGCTCACAACAGGGCAGTACAATTTTCTCCCACAATGGTGAAGACTATGGAGTTTCGTTCGGAAGCATCGCCCCTAAAGGCAATATTCAAATTCTCATCCCATCTTCTAACGGCTCACAGTATCGATCCGGTAAGTAGTATCACATAAGATTTCCTCACAGTAGTTCCTAACCATCCTATGTAGCTTCCCAACAAATCAACCAAGTCATGCAGGTCAAGAAAATCACCCAACTTGCCAATTTTCCAACTGCTGAGATTGGACCTGCTCCAAAGCGAACTCCCCGTCCTCAACCCGAGAACTTAGTGGGTCGCTACCAGCCCCTTGGTGTCAAAGAGGCCAACACAGGGGATGATATCGAGATGACCGAGGCTGCTACACTATCTGAGCAGTCCAAGGCTCTAAACAAGAAGGAGAAGAAGCGCAAGGACAAGGAGGCTTCCTCCCAAACCCCCGTCACCGAGAAAACCAAGAAGCAGAAGAAGCAACGCGAAAGCGTTATCGAGCCTCCAAGCTCTATCACTTTGCCTGTCTCTACTCCTGACGTGTCTCGCAAGGGCAAGCGGAAGCACACTCCTTCGGAAGAAGATGCTGCCGCCGCTGCCGAGCAACTGATAGAAGAGAACAAGTCCGCTGCGAACAAGTCGAAGAAGCAGAAGACCAACCCAACTGGTAGCCCTGATCTTGGTTCTGAGACACCATCTAGGTCTACAAGGAGGCAAACCCCTGTGCTTCCACCAACCTTCTCCCAGCCGATACTAGCCCCTAGCTCTTCCCAAAAGTCCAGGAAGTCCAAAGAGACCAAGGTTGAGCTTCCTGTTCTCTCTTCTCATTTGAGGCAGACACCTATTCCAATTCCTAGTATCCCTCACTCCTCTCAGTCCAGGGCGGATCCCGCTCATGTCGCATCTCCCAGTGTGACCAAAGAGGAGAAGCGCGCCAAGAAGCGCAAGGAAAAGGAAAGCAAGAAGTCTAAGGAGTTGAGCGAGCACTCTGGTGGTAGAAAGGTGACACCCGTCCCCCCTCCTACGGTTGGATCCTCGAGCTAGATGCGGAGGTTACCTCCCCCCTACCCCAGATTCAGGCGATGAAGGGTGTTTATTCAGGTTGCATTTGACATGGCGGTGGCTCAGGCGCGTAGAGGTAAAAGTGTTTTTTCCGGAATGTTATCCTCTTAAGGCAGGGGTGTCATCCACCTTGGATGCCTAAAACGATCTTCCCTTTTATTATCTTGCTGGACCTGTACAAGTCTTGCTTGTGACCTCTTGCAGTCCGGTGTTTTGATACCGCGAGAAGGCACATCGCCTCTCGGATACGGTGGCATGGCGTTGGCGGTGAATTTTAGTTAGGAGGATTATGGCCAAAGAAGCGTCTCGTTCCTTAGTCAGGGAGTCCAATACGAGGTGAATGCCGTTGAGGGTTGGACAAGTCAGGGAGTAGATGTCATGATATGCAGCTGTTCGAGTACAAAATTTTGTTCTTAAGACTGTAGCCTCTTTCCCCTGCTGATTTGACTAGTTGTCTTGTGTTTAAGGAAACGTTGATGGGCAGACTATGTCATGGAGACACTTACTGGTGGTATCGGGATAATTCTCTAGACCAGAAACGAAGTAAGAACTCGAGTACGCAACTACGTATTTGTAGTCTGCCAAAAAATTAAGATGGCTGTTTCGACACCCGAGGTCAGCAGACTGGCCACTTCCGTCTAGTATTTTATGAAACACACATGCGTCGATCAACAAGCTTTAGCCCTTATCCAAAGGTTACGATAATCGTATACAGGCAAACAAGTCGCCATAATAACGTATACTCAATAAGGGCCCCCATTTGTCCCCGCCTTCTCGCTGAACAAACGCTCCAAGTTACATATGACGAGGTAGATCTCCCCCTGCTCAGCCACCCTCACCTGGAGCAACTCGAAAACGAGTCCGCGTGAAGAGATAAGCAGCATGTCCCGCTGTCAGCACCAAGGCGCTCCCGAACCTGCATATAACAAGATATTTCCCACCCCATCCAATTTGTTGCGTTTAGTTGTCCTGGCTAAGTAGATGTGGTCTGAACTTATCTCTAATGCCAAAGCCCGAAAGAGCAGGTAAGCTAGGTACCAGAACACAGAGACCTTTTAAGTTAGCTTTATCTAAGATGGAATTATTAAAAGTTAGGGTTTAGGAGATAGACCTAAGTTATAAGAGAGAGCATTTAGCACAGAGGCTGTTAGTCGACCGTTGATGATCGAGTTGAATACCAGGGCATAGGCAGCATCACCTGATATAATTTCATATACTACACTACTCCTTTCGCGTGATGCTGATAGCTATTCTATATCGAGTCCTTGGTGCGAGCCTAAGCCTACATATGAGTTGATGAGCAATCCATCACCACTGTCCGTTATCTATATTGCACCCTAAGTTTCAGGATTATGAGATATCGCCTCTCAATATACACTGACATTTTACGGTAAGGACATAGTACAGCTAGAGTCAATGTTTAGATTTTGGCAGTCCAAACCGTCTCTCTCCCGATTCATGAGATCGTCAATGATGTCGATCTCATACACAAGGCGCCTTCTTTGTGGGGCTTAAGGCTACGACTTACGCCATCCCGCAGCGATCAGGGTCTACTCAAACGATGGCCGAATATGTAGCCGTCACGTATGGAGGTGGTCATGGCTCGCAGCTTGAACCTTGCGCCAACGACGTTGACTTTGTCACGGCCTCACTTCGAAGGCCGATGCGTTCATGCCAAGATGAATGGCTATTGGTGAATGAACGAGTGAGCAAACTAGCTGAGGCAAGACATTACGGCTCAAACAGAGCTGGCCATGCATGAATTCGCAAGTCAATCATTGGCAAGAAGGATAGGTCTCTCAAAGGTACTAGAGGGAGTATATTTCTTGAACCGAATGTGGGAGCTCGGCGCCGAGACGGTGGGGTATATTGTCGGAGAGGTCCGAAAACACTGCGCGGAGTTTTGCGGTAACGAGCGGCAAACGCAGAGCACACAGACAGCCAGAGAAACAGTATTAAAAAAAAACTCACATCTCCTTGAATCTAAGCAAAAGCGCCGAATATTCCGCACGATCAAGACCGAATAAAGCCTCAGGTCACACAGACGTCGTGGTTGGGTGATTTTTTATCTGGAGCCCCAGATGCCGAGGCCCTACGGATGAAAGTTACATCCAAACAGGTCCCATGACACCAAATGAAGTCCATCCCGGAAGCACCGGGCATAACACACGCTTCACACCAATGGAAAAGAGACCACCAGACGACCAGGGCAAGGCTATCCTATCCTAACTGCATCGTCTCACAGGAAAGCGGCCCCAATCCACACCGACAAGTCCCGGCCGCAAACTACCGACCACGGGCCAACGGCCAAGAGAAAGAGAAGATCTTTTTTTCCTTTTTTTTTTTTTTTTTTTTCTGATTAAAGACGAGTCTAGAAGGGCTATAAGTGATAAGTGGCGATAAAGCTCAACAGATGCGGGGACCCAAGAAATCGGCCGAGAGGACTCAAGGAGAAAAAAGGAAAAAGTAAAGAACCCCAAATTCCGTTAACTAGCTGATGAACGAGTGGGCATACTTGGTCGTCAAGGACCCAAGCAAGTTACAGTAGCGTTCACTCGTGATCAAAAATGCTTTGAAGCTGAAGAAATCTTGGCCCTATCAAAGATCAAGCCACACCGTTGCAGGACCTGCAGGTGATGTATGATGTGACTGATGAATTGGGAGAAGCATGTGCTTGCATGCTTCGTCAAACATGGCGCCGGGAAGCGAGGGCAAGCTTGCAATGGAGGCTGTCCGTCTTGGTTTGGACATGTTACGGTCTGGAACACACAATCTTCCAATCGCCGGAGTACCTAATTCTAGGCTGCCATAACACATAAGACGATACCATGGTGATGCTTGTCACCACCAATAAACCTGCGTCATACCTTGTCAACCAGCTATGTAGCCAGCCAAACTCACCCAGCCGGTGTACGCACACAAACCGTCAGTGCTTCAGACCAACACGATTATCACCACGCCAGATCGGAATGAGTTGGGACTCGCCTGGAGCTACTGCAGTCGGAGTCGCATTGCAGCATGGACAATGGATGACCACCAGACTGTAAGCGCCGCCTCTTTGCTTTGTCCATGATGAAATGCCGGATGAATAGTTACCACCGTGCTGACTGTCGTTTGCATTCTGCCTCATATCGTCGTGTTTCGCGCATGTCGCGTACGTCGCGTTTCTCCTTAATGATGAAGTCTAATGAAAGGAAATAGTCAATTTCCAGCACCAGGATTTCCTTACGACAATTGGCAGACAGTCACGCAAGCTCAGATAGAAACTTGCGCCTCGGCAGCGCAAGGAATTAGCTCCAGGCGATCTTTCATCTCGTCAGATCGCCTGTGTCACAAAATGCGAAATGGGGACAAGAGTCTAGCGTCATTACCCAAGACTCCAGTGTTTCAAGCCCAAGTGCCCTCGTGCTCCTGAGTGAGACCTCACTTACCCGTAAACTAATTAACTTTTGAATATCGCCATGGGAAATGCTGTGAAGCCCCGCGCGGGAGACGTGACTAAGCTGCCTATTCGGCGTTAATTAAAGCAGAAAAGAGTGGGAGGTTTTCCCCTTCGCCTCCTCAGTGGAATGTGAGCCTGGTCCGCTGCGACTCGTGAGGCAGACCGTTGCTAGGAGAGATGCGGTTTCGCATCCCTGCTGCGGGATTCTTAGAGTGACCCTCTCAAATCTTATCGATCCCTGCCTTATCCTCATCCCATGTTACTCGTGTGTTGTGAACCACCAATACCGTTGTCCACGTCCACTCAACCTGACCGAATGGTCCCCACACTTTGATCCCTTACATCGCGCTTCGCATTGCACCAGAGCCACTGTAGAATGCAGAGCAAAAAGAGCGAGCGCCGTATGTTGGCATTTTAGGACGCAGGCTTACACCAGCACCAGCCCTAGCCCCTGCCTCAGCTGCAGGGCAGTCGGGCTCGGCACGAACAGCAGTCCGACGACGTCACCGGCCGATAACGAGGCTTGACGGCCTTAACTCAAGGAACAGGCTAGCTCTGCTTAGCTCACGATTTTCCATGCCCATCGAGCGGGCGGATTATCAATGACAAGTGAGCAGTGAAGGTCGCAAGGGGGCTGGCCGCCACATCCGGATGGGCCGGGGGCAAATGGCCAGCACGACGTTTCGTGGATCCCTGTTGCATGTCGTGTGTGTCTCCTAAGAGACGGATTGCGCAGACGCAGCTACAACCGCGTACAGTTCGGTTTGAGCTCTCGTGGGAGCTGGGTTGGACCCTAGGAGGTCAGAGAGATCGGATTGGATACGGGGATACGGGTGAAGGAGCATGAGGGATAAGTTTGTGACTACAAGCCTCGGACGTTACGCAAATGGTCAGCCATGGTGGTGACGATGCATTGCGCTGCGGTTGCCTTTTGGTGTGCAGTCATCACAAGCTGCAGTCAGTGTAGTACTCGTGGCCGGGGCGCATAAGACAGGATGCCCTTGGCTGAGTAGCAACGCAGGGCCTCTGAGTACTTGGGCCTGTTGACCCAAAGGATAAGACCGTAAGCACATGATTATCATGGACTTTGGATTCAAGAAGGTAGCCAATATGGTTTGGCTTAATAGTTCAAGGTAGGTAATAACAAACTATTGACCAGCTGTTTGACTAACTAGGTGAGCTCTTTAAACACCATCTGTTTCTGCCGTGCAGGTTGCCCCGAGCTTCGTACTGAGGCTTGACCTGGGCTGCAAGGATGGGAGCACGTTCATTGTCCAAGTACCGGCCAGCAGGAGAAATGCACTGGAGATACATCTGAGATGGAGATTTTAGGAGCTGTGAAGCGCTATCGTGTGTGCATCTTGGATGATGGTGTGGAGGGGGTGTGGAGGGCCATTGGTGAAAATGATCCTTTTGGATGAGGATACTGTACTCAGAAGCGAGAGCGAGGGAGAGAAGGGAAAAAGCATTCCACTATGACGGGATGAGTCTCAAGGGTAAAGGTACCTATGATTGAAGTACCACGGTCTTTTAGCGTATTCCTTGGATCTTCGAGGCTTGGAGAGGTGCATTCACGTTTCCAAGGCAAAAAAAAAAGAGAAAAAAAAGAGAAAAAAAAAAAGAGAATTAGTCACTCTGTGAGGCCCGCTTTTCCCAAGCTGCTATTCGCTCTTTGTGAAACTTTGCCAGTATTGCTATTGGTGCTTTTGTCTTCTTTTTCTTCTTTCTTGTCCCGGCATCACCGTCATCGTCATCACGCTCATTCGCGGCCTGAGATGGGAGACAGAGTGTACGTACACCCCGTAGTACCATCCACATCCTCATCCGCATTCTTTCGGAGAGTTACTTGGCTTGTGGTTCGTCGCTGCAATCATCGCCGTTCAACGACGGCTCACACCTCGTTAGCTAAGGGATCTCGGGCTCGGCAACAAATAAAATAAAGTGCTCCATATGATGGCGGATGCGAAGACTCCACAACATACCGACTAAGTCAATGCCGATCCGTAATATCTCGGCTCTAGGCAAATTGAGATACCCTCCATGTATTCCGTACAAATTTGGATGTCTATCCGTCCCCATACGTACCTGACAGGTCCTCGTTCTAGGCCAATGTCAAGCCTGTCTCTGTCTCACAATATTCTTCGATTGTTCCGCATATTCGGCGCATTTTCTTGCTTTTGAGCGCCATCCGCTCCAACTGTGGCCTGTTCCTGAGCGGTTCAAGCCCCAGCTGGTTATCATCAATTTCACGTTGCGGAGCCATGAATCAAGTCTAAGCAACCCCTGCACTCCCCCAGTGGCTTGACTTTTATAAGCGGTTCCACGTCAAATCATCTGTTGCTGTGCCACAATCTTTGCCACACCCTTTCCCAGCTGAGCAGGGGATTTCTGTCATGGAAAGGAGAGGCTGTGCAAGACTGGCGAACCGTTTTGATGACGTCTTCCCCATTGAACAGCCACATTAGCCAAGGCGTCGAAACGGTAACCAAATTAATCTGTTCTTTGGCGATGCTTCCAGTCTTGGATTCTCGTCTCAGTCATCCTTTCAAGGAAGAGAGTGGGGAGGATTGGGTGCTGATGTGAGAATACCAGGGGTTCCGCTGGCGGAGATGGACAATAACGGTGTCCACGTCGCCCAATCCTTCCTCAATCTCGCATTCATTTGCCTTGGAATCCACAAGCACCAACGCATCAGCATCCATTCGCGCTGCACAATGCACAATGCTGCGCCTTGGTCCTGGAACTTGGGTAGAAGATCATGTATTGCTGCAACAATGCTATCAGGTGTCCATCTTCATCCATGACCGTGGTCACTCCCGATGACACCAAGAGCAAACCAAAGGACAGCAGCTCGCTTAAGAGAGGACCTACGTAGACCAAATGACATGTAAAACACAATACGGTAGGGATCGATGGGCTGCCTCCCATAGTCGCGGGGTCTGAATACGTTGTCTTTTGGGAAATGAGTTTGACTTGGACGTATTTCGTATTTGTCTACGTTCACCGAGGAAGCTCAACGTCTTCCACCACAAACTTACGAGCATTGTTCAATTCAATCAATTTGTTAATTTCAATCAGCGTATTGAAATACAAGAAAAAGTGAGAGTGTCCGCTCTCACACGACAAGTCGTCTGTAGCGGGGCCTTGGCGCGAGTGTCGGGAAATTAACCACAATACCATCGGGCTACCGCGAAGTCCGGACCTCCGCCCCATTCGGAGACGATTCTTCATCAGTAAAATAGAGAGAAAAAAAATGGAAGAAAAAAAAACTCATATCTCATTGGTGTGTCAGCAGCTCGCGTTCAATCGGGCACACGCGACTCACCCGAGTCCGCGTTCTCTGAGTGGTCCCGGGTTTGACGATCCCGTTAATGACCGCTCGCGCGGCAGTCCATGGACCGTCAGAAAGCTCAAGCCCAAAGCCCGCCATGGAGAAGCCAATCAGAGGTTGGCTCTTGCCCCAGTGCAATTTCACAGGGCTGTGGAGACAATACCTACGGTCTTTGTATCTATTATCCTTCCCGCAACATCCGGGCCAACCATGCCGTCCCAGCAGGCACCAAACCCTGATCCGAAGCCCACTGAATATATGCTGTAACGCCCATCAGGGCCCTGTAAAATAGCCAGCTAAAAAAGAAATGCCCGCGAAAAATTCCTTCAGTTATTAGTGTGGTTCTGCCTCGCGCACACACACCCCCTGAGCCCTGTTGGTGCAACTACTCGGTAAACTTGTCAGTGCAGCGTGGCTACGGCCGCCGAAGCGGAGCGAACGGAGGAAGATTGGAAGGAGCATGTAGGGGCCAACAGCGAGCCGACTATGGGCAGTGGCCATCCCAGTGGGCACCACCAACGGAACTTTGAGCATACGCCAAGCAACAAAAAAGCACCACTGCGCCTGCCTTGCACCACCCACGGTCCTGCACCTCGTCATCATTCTCGATCCCCTCCACTCCTCCTCCTCCTCTTACTTCTCTTACTCCCCATACCACTTATTTTACTTCCTCTACTCCTCTCATCCGATTCCTACTTTACGTCCTCTTTTCTTCTTTCTCTTTCTCCCCCTCTCCCTCGGCTTTTGGCTTTCCCTCCCATTACAATCCAGATCGCTCCCTCTCTTGGATTGGAGTCCACTAGCCAACCCGTCCATCGTCTCTGTGTAGCGTCCTGTCGCGTGCTACCTTGCCTCGCATCCCAGTTAACTGCTCCGACGGTGACTGCTTACAGACGACTCAACCGATTTACAACAATACGACAGCTTAATAGCCTCGTGATAACCGCTAGTCACCGATTACTTGGATTATGAGGTAGCTTTTGGGTATTCATATTTGGGTCATCAAAACAGAATTTTCAACCAGGCGATCTCGCGCATTCCTCGCTCCGGCTCCCGCTTTTCGACGTCCCCTTTTCACCATCGACCCCAACTTTCGCGGTGACAATGAATGACTTCTCTGCCTCCCTTTCGGGCAAGCCCAAGCTCCAGCTGCTATGGCCTGAGCATTTCAACTTGCCCTTCCTCAACACCACCCCCCATCGATATCGAATTGGTCGACAACGCAGCAAATCTAGGGCACGAGCCCATGGACTCGACGACATTACCACTCTCAAAACGTCCTTTAATGCATGGGACGGTGTCCGAGACCTTCAAAAACACAAATACCGTACTACAGATCTGCAATATGTCTTCCTCGCTCTCCTCGCTCTCTTCTCTTTCTGGATCTCCCCCCCTGCCCCTGGCTTGAAGACGCTCGCTGTTTTGGCCAGCATCTGGGTTTCGCTTATGCCCGCGACTCGACAATTCTTCTTGCCATCAATGGCAATTTGGGTTTGGTTGCTCTACTTTTTCTGCAGCCGGTAAGTTCTCATGGAGTCTGTTCTGTCTAGCCTCTTCCTAACCATTTTGCAGCTTTATCCCTTACGAGTATCGTCCACATATCTGGGTCCGTGTATTACCTGCTCTGGAAAATGTCCTATATGGTGCCAACCTCTCCAACATTCTCTCGGCTCACAAGCACTATGTTCTTGATATTCTCGCCTGGCTCCCCTATGGTTTGGGCCATTTCGGTGCTCCTGCGGTGGTGCCCCTTATCATGTTCATCTTTGCCGCCCCAGGCTCCGCCCCTGTTTTCGCGCGAACCTTTGGTTGGATGAGCATCCTTGGTGTCACTATTCAAATTGTCTTTCCTTGCACTCCGCCTTGGTACGAAAACGAGCATGGTTTGGCTCCCGCCGCCTACGGCATGCCCGGCTCCCCCGCTGGCCTTGCCCGTATCGACGAGATTCTAGGATTTGATATGTACACGACCAACTTCAGCACCGCGCCTCTACCATTCGGCGCATTCCCATCACTCCACGCTGCCAATGCGGTTCTGGAGGCTCTCTTCATGTCTCACTGCTTCCCCCAGTTCCGGACGTATTTCGTTATTTATGCTGGTTGGGTCTGCTGGGCCACCATGTACCTCAGCCACCACTACGCTATTGATCTGGTTTGTGGAGGCCTTATCGCTACGGCATTCTTTTACGTCGTCAAGAGCCGCTGGATGCCCCAGCGCCAGGAGGGCAAAATTACCCGTTGGGAATACGACTATGTCGAGTATGGTAACCAAAGCAGAATCACCGACGAAGAGTACGGCGAGTTCCTCAACCTCGGGATCTTGGACCGCCGTAGGGCCGACTCGAGCGATGGCTGGACCGTGGGCAGCACCTCAAGCTGCAGCTCTAGCAGTGGAACCCTGAGCCCAACCCTTTCCGAGGAGACTATCCCAGGAATGTTGGTCATGGGCGTAGATGGGAACAGTCAGATTTGGGACGGCAGCGTACCACCACGAGATGTCGAACTCAGCGAAGTGGTCGTGGTGCGATAGTGACCTCCAAGTCACCTTTTTATCACCAAACCTACCTTGGCGCGCGACACGTCGAGGATTTCACGAATCCACGATTCCCGAAAACCTTAATTAATTTTCGATGGTCTATATTTTTCTTGAAAAATCTTTGGCATTCGGTACAGTGAATCGGCGCAACTCGGTGTTTTACGGCAGAAACGGGATTCTGACGCCAGGCCGTCAGACGGACGGAAGTTGTAATAATGGGATATGGGTTTGAAGGGAAGTCCCCCATAATGCATATAATTCGGGGGGGCAACCTATAATATGATAGAATAATGTATACAAAGCAGCGGAGGATAATTTGTGCATGAGAGGAGACGGGAAGACAATCATGTACCAAGTCGCTCGCTAAGAGAGCCTCGTGTGGACCACGATGGAATGGAACAAAAGGCCCTCTTGATGGGGAGGTTCCCAAGACTGGCTCACTGCCAACGGGACTGAATTTGGGGATGGACTTGCTTGGCGCAAGGAAGGCGGTCTGCAAGGTTGAAAGGAATATGGAAATACCAAAGATACCACTCGCTTAGACATCAGGAGTTAGAGGGGATGAATGGCAGACTTTACGAACTGTCTTGACAACCTTGGGTTTATTCATTTCATGTGATGTCGCTGTAAGGGCTTGTGAAGCTCCCGAGTGTTTGATGTTGATGCTCTAGGATGTGCCAATATCCTACGCAAACGCCGAAAATCATCGATTCGTTAATATAAAGCATATGAGCGTGTATATCGTTCTACATACTATTACCGGATCATTTGATTAAAAGTTTGGGCTCTGATGAAAGAATTTGTATCACTCGGAAGCACTTGGAGGACCTCACAGCAAACGATATGTTAATCTTCAGGGAATGATGTCCTCGTGCGAGGGTATTTGCACAGCCAATTGATCCCTCATCGCATCATCGCGAGTAGGGTACACTCAAGGACATGTCACTCGATGATGAGGAAGGAAACAATGAGAGAAAGTAGAGGCTTGGCATCTAAAACACCCCATAGCCTTGCTATAATGTGATTGGTATTTGTTGACATCCACTACAAGAAATCGTCACCTGGACAAAGATACAACAAAGTCAAAGAACATGCTTGAGAAAGAGGACGTGAGAAAGAAAGCGAGTTTGGAAAAGAGATAAGAATTTAGAATCTCAACACTCAGGCCAGCCTGCGACGGGGTAGGACAAAGATGCTGCCAGCCGTCAACACCTCTCCTTAGCAGCGAATTGTTCGTTTCGTTGGATTGTAAAGACGAAGTTCGCCCTGGTGGATGCTGGTAAAAGAAATACTGAAACAAAAAAAGACAAAGGGGGAATTCAACGAGAAAATTGAAAGAGATCCGGCTTCCCTAATTCCACGTATGGTTCCGTCTCGTTTCCAAACATCATTCATCAAAATATCACAGAGTTACTCCCTCCCGTCGAATAGATGGATGAGCCTTAACACTCCCATTCTTGAGCTCACCAATTTCTTGTTCTATCGTCCCAAGTAACCACGAACGGTTTTCGTAATGGCAGAACTGCTTAGTTGCTCAAGCAACGGCTCCCCTATTTTCAATCTACCTTTTCAATGCCGGTCCGCTCCAGAGTCCCTTACTCGTCTCGATAATGCGGTTGCTGTTATTACCCGGTTGGAGGGTGGAAGGAACATTTGAGGCCCCTGTGTTGCCCATCACCACATCAACTTCAACCTGTGTCCCATAACCACTATCCTTGCTTTGGTTGCTCATAGAAATGGCACTGTCATCTTTCCGAACGGTTGCTTGATTGTTCGGCTGTGGAGGTGTACGGGCAGCGGTAGCGGTTCCGCGGCTGGGCTCCTTGGTGCGGGCGCCGTTCATCATACCATTTTGAGCCTCGCGAAGCTTGTTGATGGCACGAACAGTGTCGATGGCGGCATGCAGTGTTCGACGGGCGTTGAAATTCTTCTTGATGTTGGGTAGCAGGTTCTGGCCCTCACCTTCGCCGTTGAGGTAGCCGGCGACGAAGGGATGCTGAAGAGCCTCGTGGGCAGTAATGCGTTTTGTGGAGTCAATGGTGAGACATCGCTTGATAAAGTCCTTAGCATGGTTGGAAACACCCCGCCAGTACTCGAGCGGGGTGAAGCTGTAGTCGGCGTTGAGGATGGCCTGCATCTCTTCAAAATCGGAGTCGCGGTCGAAGGGGGTATAGCCGCAAAGGAGGAAGTAGGTAATGACGCCAAGGGCCCAGAGGTCAACAGGCTTGCCGTGGCCCGTCTTCTTGAAAATCTCAGGAGCCATATAGCCAGGAGTACCACAAGTAGTAGTGAGAACATGGAATTGCTCCTCGTCCATGATGCGCGAGAGACCAAAATCGGCGATTAGGAGGTCTGCATTGTCTTCGGGAGTTCGGAAAAGAAGGTTCTCAGGCTTGAGATCGCGGTGAACAATGCCATGGTCGTGGAGGTAAGCAACAGCAGAGAGAGTAGCTCGGATGAGGTCGGCGGCATCAGTCTCGTAGTATGAACCCTTTCGGCAGATACGATCGAACAGCTCACCACCAAGGGCAAGGTCGGTGACGAGGTAGAGGTTGTTCATGGTCTCGAAGTAATCGACGAGAGTGAGAATGTTCTGGTGGCCCATGGAGACCTTCTTGAGGACAGCAATTTCATTTCGCACCTGTTACCATATCTTATTAATTTCGGAACAGGAAGACGAAAGAATAGAATTAAGTAAGGGAGGGCACACCATGTGTTCTCGGCCAGCCATGAGCCGCTTATTGATAACCTTGGCCGCATAGTAGCGGCCGGTGTCGATGTGGACGCATTCCTTGACGACGGAGTAGGACCCGGCGCCCAGGGTCTTGCCGACCTTGTATCTACAAGGCTGGACTTGAGGTTGTTGTTGTTGCTGCTGCTGTTGAGAAGCGGTGGTGTTCATCTTGACGCCGGGTATCAATCGTTTCGGTGAGGTCGAAGACAGTGGCGGGAAGTGATGCGATGCAAGATGCCCCGCAGGAGCGTGGGCTGGGCCGTCGTTGATTTGGGTTGAAGTTGAGACGAGCGGGGGAGTTGAAAGGAGAAAGTCGCAAGAGGGTCTAATCGCGATAAAGAAAGACGAAAAGCTGGTGTACGGTGAGGGGAAGATGACGTTCTGATGTCGATTCTGTGATGAGGAAGCAAAAGATTACGAGAGGCTTTGCGACCGTCAGCAGCAGGCGAAAAGATGCTACTAGTCTGCTTGTCTGCCGATTTGTTTGGGAGGGACGGGACGCTGCGCTTGGACGAGATAACTCAGTGAGTGTGGGACAAGGGACAGACTGGGGTCCTTTTCGGCGGGGGGCGGAGGAGGGGAAGAGAGGGGTGAGACAGACACTACAATTCGCAGATTACGGATTGTAGGGCGAAATGACAAAGGGTGGTGGGTAAGACTCAGCTGAAGGAGTTCTAGACTCGAGCCTCAGAATGGTCAATATGAACCACCAATAATTGGCTTCCTTCCATCATTTTAGATCAAGCCTCGTTTCCCCGGTCACATGAAATAATAGAAGCATACTGTAATTGATCAGAATTGGTGCGTGTAATCCGTTCGTTCGGTTCAGATGTCATCCCATCATGGCGACATAACCATGGTGCGGCAATGACAGGGGCACCAGGAGCTTGGGTCGTAACTCATCATGTGAAACAAAGTCCCCTCTATTCATTTGAGGCAACGCAGGCTTTCTTGACTCCTTTACCCCATAAGAGCTTCAATACTGACAATACATACTTCGTCTCGGCTTAAAAATTACGATCCGTCTTGTCAGATCTGTCTCTTTGTCCGACCTAAGTTGCTTTGATCGGCGTTACACAGAATTCAACCCTTGTCCGCAATGGCTAGCTGCTTGTGTTGGCTTCCGCCGCCGCCACCAGAATCTCGCTTGATCCAAACAGTGCTGGCCCTTGGTGGTCTGGTCTCGCGCTTGTCTGGCCATTCAGCCCAACCGTCAGGAGTGCCATGGCCACTCGGGCAAAATGAGCACCCATGAGCATGACTACATGTTTGTGATTCTCTTACTTGCAGTCTCCGTCTCGTATTCAGGCGGACATGAAGACAACTGAGGACTCGGTTGATTCCCATTGTTGCTGGAGGCCTCAAATCTAACTCTTGAACTCCGTTTGCTTAATCTTCAAAATCCGAACCAATCAATCCGAAGGGCCCCGACGACCTTGTTTCTTGGCGCTGTTGAACTTTTTCTGTTTTACTCTCGTTTCGTGAAACCTCTCTCGTCTGGTAGTAATCAGAAACCTGCCAATTTTCTGGGGAGTAGGGTCAATTGACTCGATGGAGGAGGAGTAGACTGACATTGCTTCGTGCTTCTTTTTCTTTTCCTCGCTCGTTTCAGCAGGGACTGCTTCGTGATAAATACGCGTCACCTCTTGGACAAGTTTCGTCCGGTTGTCCTCTGCGTTGGCATTCCTCGATCGGGACGTCTGCGCTTGGAAAGTCCATGAGTCGCTATTCACCGTGTAATACTTGGACTTTCGGATGGCTGAGTGCAGCGACCTGGGGAGAATGGCAACCAGCTCCGTTACCGAGTAGGTCGTGATCGCCTTAGTCTCCGTCCTTCAATTGATGAGCTCGGGTTTTTTCGTATTTGAAAATTGATAAAGCAAGACGTACTTGTTAACATGTTGGCCACCTGGGCCGCTTGATCGCGCATATGTGGTATTACCTTTGGGCAGCAGTTCCGGACTGAAGGATTGGAACCATGAGCGAGCTTCATCGAGGCCCTCACGGTCAAGCTCGGCGTCATATGCTTGATAGCGCTTAAATCGTGCAGAAAACAGAGGATTTCGCAACAGAGACCCAGTATTCCAAAGCCTCGATGCTCTGGCTGCCTGACGTTGAAGCATTGTGAAGTTGCTAAAAGGCGTGGCCACGATTGGGGGATACTGATCTGAGCGAAAAGGCTTGGCCGGCTTGATCACTCTTCATACTCAGTAATTAACCAACAAAGGCTCATACAGGTGGCTTGGACGCCAGCTTCTCACAATGCTAGGGCGGGGTGCGAACCTGCTGTGCCTCGGGGCCTGACCGCCTTACTACAATTCGACTAGTGCCTGGTGCGCCTTGGGAGGTTTTTTGCGTGGTGCGCCCAATCAAGAGTTCAGCCTCATCTCGACCTAACCCAGCCTCTTGCTTCTCGAATCTCTTCCTCTTCAACCACCAACCCTCGACTTTAACATCGACATCATCAACCACAGCAGTGTCGGGTCGCCTCGCCATTGATGCAGTCCTCTACACAGATTCAATAAGCGTTTCTATACCCCATCTTCTTCCTGCTCCCTCCCACTCTCCTTTCCTCTGCCTCTACGTCTCTCTCTCGCTTTCTCTATCTGTTGTGCGCTCGCGCCCGTCCCACCAGCCCACTCCTCCTTCGTGTGACAGGCCCATCTCCGACGTCGCAGAGCCGCCGTTGCTAGCTCGCCTGCTTGCTTGCTCAGTGGCTTCATTGTGCTTGATGCTTGCTTGCTTGCATGCATTCTTGACTGCATTTTCCCAGCCTCGGCGTCTAATTTATCCTGCCTTCTCATCTGCAAGCCTCCCAGTCTTCGCTCAAGCACAATCCCGCCCGTCGTTCCTCCGCGTTGGCTTATCGCTGTTCGCCTTTCACCACATTCGCAAGACATCCATTGAGAAGACGAACCCCAATCATCTGTCTTCTTCTAGTCCACAGTCCTCGACTAGTATCGCTTGTGCGGTTGCAATTACTTGAGACTGCTGCGCGTTCTCAATCCCGCTTAACGTTTCCTGTTTCCCGCACCCCACCTAAAGGGCCAAACTTCTGATGCCAGAAAAGCCCGAGGCAGAACTGCTGGCCACTGCCAATCTCTCCCCTCTCTCCCCCTCACCCGTCCACTCGGTGGCGTCTCAAGTGGTTCCCACGCTGCAGGATACTGTCGATACCATTGACGCCATGGTTGCCGCTGCCGCCGCCGTTGCCGATGCCAACGCCAACCCTGCGTCCAGCAGCGTTCCCAATCTTGACCCCATCCTGGGCGCTGGTGATGACGATGTAGTAGATGACGACAGCCTTAACGACCCATATGGCGATATCGATCAGGAAGACTTTTCCGCACAACCCCAGCAGCCACCGCCACCTAATCAAGAACTACCTGACAGCAATGATGATTACGCAAAGACGTTTGATTCGCCTATTGGTCCGGAGGAGGGAGAAGGCGGGGACATTCAACCAGAAGATGTATCATCAATGCCCCGAGAATCCAACCAAGTTTCTCTATCTTCCGATCATTTGACAAGTCGCCCATCAGAGATCTCACATGTCGTTATTGAATCGCCATCCACCTCAGCCCAGCAGCCACAACCAGGCCCAGCAGCCCTTATTGAAACTCGCGCGGATGAGCAGAGGTCGGCATCGCAGCCTTCCAACCTAGACCAAGTCGTTCCGTCCACCACCGATCCAGAACCCAACTCTACTGATATTCAGAGGCTCGTGGCAGACCTCACTGCTCACGCTGAACCCACCTCCAGCGATGATGTATCTGCCCCAAAGACCGACCCGGTCGCCGGTGCCAACGCCTCTTCTGCTCTTCCATCAGCCGCCTCCCTCCCTCCGAGGCCCCCAATACCACAAGCTGCGTCCCAATCGTATAACTCTCAACACAATCCATCCGACTCTAGTTCAAGTATCCCAGCCAGTGCGGTCGCGCCGCCAACCCCGGGCCAGCCTTCAACGTATGTCGCCGCGGGCGCCCCAGGACTTCCTCCAGATGCCCTGGGCAACCTTCCTCCCGCTCCCGCCACTGGCCTCAACGCTCCTGTTGCCATCACCTCCATGACTGCTCCTCCCTATCCCTCACAATCCCCCGCGTATACTACTGATAGAACTCAAGATGCCGATTACCAGCGACAATGGGACCAATTCATGGCCGATGAGCGACAATACATGTCTGAAGCCAAATGGGACCGGTTTCCCGAAGGTTCTCGCATCTTTATTGGTACACGATCCGCATCTGGCGCGTCCAAAAACGGCGCTCACATGTTCTCTACAGGCAACCTCTCGAGCGACAAGGTATCGAAACGTGATGTATTTGATCTGTTCCACCGGTTCGGAAGGCTTGCTCAAATTTCTCTCAAATCCGCCTACGGCTTCGTGCAATATCACACCATAGAGGAAGGGCGACAGGCCATGGAGAATCTGCAAGGCATTGAAATCAAGGGACGCCGAATTCGTGAGTCAGCCATGCCGAGCTTTCTCGGATCAACTCTAACCACTTCTAGATCTTGAGATATCTCGCGTCCAGGATAAGTCCAAGAAGGAGAGAAACCGTAGCCCGGAACGAGATCGTGTCCGTGGCCGTGATAGTGGCCGTGATGGCGGCCGTGATGGCGGTCGTGATGGTGGTCGTGATGGCGGCCGTAGAAATGAAAGATATAACCACCCCCAGAATCGAGATGACTATCGACCAACTCGCAATCATTCACCCCGCCGGAATGACTATCAGAGAGACGATGGCTATGGTCGTGACCGAGGATACTATGATGGAGGGCGCGGAAGGGGACGCTCGCAGTCTCCCGGTGGATATAGACGCCAAGACAAGGAATCTTACCGAAGAAGGAGCCCTAGCCCTTATGGGAGACCTCGACATGATAGCGATATTGATCTCCCTCGAAGATACGGTAACGATGTCCCCGATGTTCAAATCATCCAGCAACCCGACGTTAACAGGGATTTTGTTGGTTGGGTGGAGGGTGCTTTCAAGGCAAAGGGTTTGAAATCGGAGGTCATGATCCTCCACCCCAGAATGCCAAAGGACACCATCATCCAGCGTCAGGCCGCTGAAGGTGTGCATGCTGTGGTGGATCTCGATCTACGAGCCCAGAGCTTGGGAAGAATTCCGGTGCAGGCTTTTGATCGGTCCGCTGGCATCAGCAATGTTCGTTTCGATCAGTATTTGGATCTAGACCCTTCAACTGCGGCGGAAGTCATTCTGCGAGCCAAGGCATCAAGCGGCACGGCACCTTACGGCCAGCAGCATGGCCAGCAGCAGTATAGCACTGGCGGCTACCCTAACCCTTATGGTGGGCAATCTCAACAACATGGAGCCTTCCCGCCTCCTCAATTCCCCCAGCAGCCTCCTCCACCCAACGCTGCGGACATTAGCAATCTCATGGGTCAGTTGGGTCAGTTGGGCCAGATGGGCCAAGTGGACAATGCAACGCTTCAACGACTTTTGGCGTCGGTTCAGAACGGTAGTTATGGTGGTCCATCGCAACCTGGAGCAGGTGGCGCTCCTGGTGGTCCACAGGTCGATATCCAGG
The DNA here is from genome assembly GCA_930272665.1 of Mariannaea elegans. NCBI lineage: Eukaryota > Fungi > Ascomycota > Sordariomycetes > Hypocreales > Nectriaceae > Mariannaea > Mariannaea elegans. Next base: position 999,108 of record CAKNEU010000002.1, on the reverse strand, counting down.
CCATCTTGGGAAGCCTTGGTGGTTCCCAGCAGCAAGTACCTCAGGCGTATGGTGGTCCGTATGGAGCACAGCCACCAAAGGGAAGTGGCCCTGCAAACGGTGACGCCGCTGTCCAGGTACAGAACATCATGGCGCAGCTGGCTCGGTATCGGCAGTAGCGGCGTCTTTGTTTTGAAATAAAGCAAAGGGAGTTGGGTGGAGTTATTTCCTTTATCTCGGTTTGATGCCCATTATGAAAAGGAAGCCTCGTCTTCCGGATGAGTTTTGATTTGTTTTTCTCTCATTCTTCCTCTTCTTCTTCTTCATCTTGTTCTTCTTGTTCTTTCTTAGGTTTAGGTATAGAAGCAATCGTTCGACTTCGATCAGGGTCCTCCCACGGGAGGGATTAGACTTGTTAAGCAGTCTGGAAGGAGGTCTCCGACGAGTGTCTCGTTAGGCCAAACTAGATTGGTGCTGGGGCGTTGTTTGTTGAGAGAGGCGAGAGACCAAGCATGGAAGTGATGAGATCAGGCATTCGGTTAGGAATGCAACCAGACCAATGTGCTGTTGTTTATGTGTCAGTTCTTTCAGAATTCGTCTATATAAACTAGTTTTTCGGAGTCACGATGAAAGTATCTCAATTCAAGATGTTTACTAGTGTAATTATGGATCTATTCGTTTTTCCAAAAGCAAACTCCCAAACGCCAGCTATCTAGGAGAAAATTTTGTCTTACCACCCGAAACTTTCATTATGCCACCAAACACTTCGTCCCTTCATCACCCATGGCGTGATATTCCTGCGAAGCTCCCGGCCCATCTCAGTCGGGCCACATACCAGCACTGCAATAGTCTCGTCTGTTACTGATTTAAGCGTGTCGTCGACGAGCTTTTGAAGGTTGGGTCGTTTGTGATTCTGCTCTGCCGGCCGCCCCAAATTACTCATCTCGACGCCGTCGCCATCCTGGCCGCGGCGCTGGGTGGAAACGCCCATGTCGCCTGTCAGGAACAGCTGGACTTGGTCATCGTCGGTGAGACTCTTGCCAGAAGGATTTGATGGAACCCATGTGGCATCGCCGGGAGAGCGTACGGCCCAGACGAACTGGGTACGAGCAGCTGGGGACTCAGCGAGGAGCGCGTGGTAGACGGGCACGGCAAAGGTGGCGCCAACACCGCCGGCGACAATGAGAATGCGATTGATTCCAGCCTCAAGCAGATCGGAAAAGGTCTTGCCGACGGTGCCGTACGGTCCTTCGATAGACAGGGGGATCTTGGCCTCGTCACTTTCGGGAACACCAGCAGCTGCAAACTCGGCGAGTCGGGTCGTCATAGGACCGGTCCTCTTGCGAACAACGAAGCTCACATGGCCAGAGTCTTCGTCGGCTGAGACAACGGTGAATGGGTTGTAGAGAAACTCGAAGAGCAGGTTGCGGGTCGAGTAAGGGTCGTTGGGAACTGGGCGAGACACTGGAGGTAAGTTGAGATAGAGATGTGCGCCCGGCCTCGCCTTGAACTTGATAATTTTGTTCGCTGGCATCGTGGATGTGATCTTTAGCAGGTCAGTTCCAGGAATGGACTCAATGACGGACGGAGCGTTGATGGTGGTAATCTTTCGCGCCGCGAGGTCAAGCATGAGGAAACCAATGGCCAATGAGACGTATATCCTAGCCGATGGCGCATGATAAAAGATCAAGGGCGGAATGGCCATGGCGGCCACAAGATGGACAACAAAGAAGACGCGGTACGATATCTCACGCATTTTTACCATGCTCGTTCCACTGAGGGTGTTCAGGAACAAAAAGGCAGCAACACCGGCAAAGACAACAGGTGCGAAGAAGCGCTTTAGCCAAATGCCGGACATGATGAAGAATACACTGTAAAAAATGGCGTGCAGCACGAGCAAAAAGTAGATGATGCGGCCGAGCACTCGATGCCAGCGATTGAGCGCCTCATGAGAGGAGCGGAACAAGAAGCCAAAGGGGCTGAGATACTTGAGAGCCAGGAAGTACTGTATGGGCAATTGAGATGCCGCAATGGCGCCGAAGCGCTTTGTGAGGTGTAGATAGTCTTTGGTCGTGTTTTTTTTATATGAGTTAACGTGATCTCAGCAAAAGGACATGCCGTTGAGTGAGATGTGACTGACCTTTACCCGTGCCGCGAACACACAAGAACAGCAACCAAGCCGTCCAAGCTAAGCCGAGAGTCCACTCATCCCGATGCCCCCAATGCGCGCCCAGAAAGTACACATCATTGCCCATCCACCACCCAATCTTCCGCCACCGCTCCGCTCCGCGACCAGCCCAACCCTGCCGAACGGCCTTGAGAGCGGGCGACCCGGGAACCTCGTGATACTGCCCTCGACGTCGCCGCCGATACACGCGGGCGATGACGCGGAGGAGCAGGAGGAACACGGCGGGAACGAATGCGGACCAGAACGCCACGGAGGCATTGTGGTTGATGGCGTGGCGGCGGTGAAGTTTGTCCTCTTCGGTGAGGTCGACGAATTCGTATGGCCAGCCCATGATGACGACGGGTGAATAAAAACTACCAACGAGCCAGAGACCGAGAGGCCCGGAGCGAGGTTGTGGGACTTTCCGGCGTGGAACACGAAGGACAGCGCTCTCCTCCCAAAGATTGCCGTTGCACAGAATCAATTAGAAAAGAGGGAGAAGTTCTGTCGCGGCGGATGAGAGCCAACTAACTCATCAACAGGGTAGACTAACTTGTGTGCCTGCTGTGCCTGCTGTGCTGTCATGATGGTGGTGGTGGATAGGTACAGTAGACTAGGTAACCAATTACGCCATAGCCGTCCCTTGTGCAAATTGCCTGTGTTTCATTGGCCGAAACAGGGATACATACCCCTAAAGCCACGGAGGTACAGATTACTCCGTACTATAGACAAGGTACGGCCCTTACAGGCACCCTTCGCTAGGTTATCGTCATGTTGATCTAGATTACAAAGTGTCATCATCTCGAGTACGTTTACCCTAGACCATTGATGGGAGTTTTTCTTTTTCAGTTAGATGCAAGTTCCTCGAAAGCCTCTCCGGGTTTTGTCTTTTGCCATTATATTTCTCATCTTCTCTTGTGTTCATTCCAGTACAAGTAAGTTATGCCTTGCGCATTGATCCCGTAATTCCGTCCAGCTACAGACATTCTACAACGTCCTCCTCCCCACCTTCATGCTCTGAATCTTCGTCACACTGAAGCATGTGCTTCAGTGCTTGCTCAACCTCATCCAGCTCCGTAACCCCGAAAACGCCCACCTTTTGCGCCTCAGCCTTCATCTTGACTTCCAAAAGGTGTTCTTTAGCCAAAAGACTGGCCAAGTACTTCGCCAACTCCCAAGTCTCCTCCCTCTTCTTTTCGCTCTTGTCCTTGATATCCCGTAGGCACTGAGAGATATGCCTGTAAACCTCCTCACGGCGATGACTTTGTCTGCGGGCCCTCTTCTCGATAATGGCCTTTACTGAGGCCGACACCCGTTCTAGCTGGGCCTCACGCAGGCGGATGCGCATTTCTGTGGCTGATATACCCTTATGTGCATTACTCTCCGCTTCGAAGCACTGCTGCAGATCATCGAGGCGCTCACGAAGAACGAGTTCAGCTCTCCGAGGAGAGATCCCGTTGACTTTGCGAGCATCGTCAGCGTTGAGGGCAGCTTGAATTTCAGACTGAGCCACGTTAACTTAGTCTGGTCAAGTTGAATCGCAGGAACTCACATCTGTGTATGTTTTGGGTCCGATGGAGGCGATTTCCTGGAGCTCTTCTATGATACCACGGCGACTTGCCGAGTCAGGGCTGATAGCCTGCGCCGTGATGTCTTCCACCGGACACTTAAGATGTCCGAGCTGTTCCTGAAGCCACCCTTTCAGATGGCGATGGACTATGTTTTCTAGAGCGGGTTAGAAGAAGAAAAAACAATCCAGCTAACGGTACCGGCTTAGTTTGGAGTTCATACCGTCACAGCCCCTCTGCATATAGCTTTCGGATGCCGACGAAAGTAACTCTGATTGGGCATGTGAACCAAGGGGAATAGCTGTAAACTCATCCTGTGTTGCCGTGATGTGCTCATACATCAGATCGTATAGCTAGATACAGGTCAGAGCGAATCGGTGTAAATCGAGGGTTTAATAGAAGTAAGAACCGGACTGACGTCTGGAATTCCATGATTATCTGGGTTGTTTGAGTCCTATCTCTCACACCCCTCAGCCCACAAACGGAAAGTACAAGGAGAGATACGACCATCAAGAGTCCCTCCTTCGTCATCAGAAATAGTGTTGCCTATTCAATGTTAGGCCTATTTCATGTTGCTAGATGGGAGACTTGCTATCAGCGCTACTTTGATTGCGGCTTGGACTACTCAAGTCACCTCGATTATCGCTCGCTTCATCTAATCCTGCGCTATGTTAGCCTGGTCTCTTGACCTTCTTTGAAGATTCCGACCGTCTGTAATTCCAGTGTTACTTAATGGCTTGACTTTTCCCCTGGCGCTCTCGATGGCATTCTTGATAATATCGATGCCAGGTGCCCGGTGACCCTCGGGCTTAAATCCTGGCGGTGGTTTGATATGCTCGTAAGGAGGCCTGGGAACGCTGAACACATTTTTCCGACCACTCTCTTCAGGCGGAGGTGGCGGATCCTCGCTTAATGGCTCCAAGTCGGCAATGATTCTGCCGTTAGGTATCAGAATCGTGTGGTTCGTTGCAGAGAGAACGACTCTACTTACGATTTGCAAGAGCCAACATGCTCACCGTGTCCATGCTGCGTCTCAAACGTCTTGCCGCAGCGGTCCATCCAAACAAATATATCCCGCCCTACGTTTCGGTATGGTCCTCGCATGGCAGTATAGGCTGCGAGCATTGACGTCGTGATTCGCCAGTTTTGCTTCACCTCGTGAGATGCGGTGCAGTTTGGCAGGTTGGTTTCTACTTTCTCGTGATCGTAACGTATAAAGTCACTTGGGTTCAGCCCCCAAACACCTTCTCTGATTGCCTCATTAACGAGACTGTCGGCTGGCGGACTGAACTCGGGGAAGAATTCCTGGAAAGCCTGTTTTGTGGATGGTACACGAGACTTGGGAACTGTTTCTCGAGGAGGAGCTTTGGTATAAGGGGGGTAGCAGTCTCGAAACTGATTGTCACTGAGGCTATCTGCAACTATTGGCCTGTTTCTGATTGAGGTCTGGGATACCTCAGTGTCTGTGACGGTACTTGACTTGATAACAGTGTTATCAGGGACGTTGTCGTCAGTTGATCCCATCTTTGCGAGCTTTCTGTCATCGGGGTGATCTGTCTTGTGAGGCCCTAGATTCACGGTGGTTTGTACGCCACCCGTGAGTTCTTTGCTCTTTACAGAGTCCTCTTCTGAAGCAGCACTATTTTCATCTCGGAATATTCCCAACTCGGCAGAGTTTGTATACTGCCTTAGCGCTTCGGAGTCTTCAAAGACTTCATTGACGGTTTTGCAAGCTATGCTGTAGATGGAGATCGTTTCGGGAGAGAGGTTGGGCTCAAGTAACTCAGGAATCCTAGGGGCCCTGCGTGGTTCCCCTGTAGCATCGCCCTGGCCTCGAGCGCGACCGACGATTTCGGACTGTGAGCGTCTGTGGGATTTCTTCACCAACTTGGCGTCACCTGGGGCAGTTAAGGGTAACACTTTTTCCTCCTTCAGGGGAGCAGTTCTTGGCTTAGGTTTGAAGAGGCGTGAATCTGTGGTTGCCGGGCGTTAGTTGTCATCAGAGGAATCTGCTGGAGGCTGCCCTTACCTGTAATCTTGGTCCACGCCACCGGCTTCAGGCTCGGAGGAAGCCAACCTTCGATGTGTTAACTTAAGGACTTGACATCTCGTGCCTCAAGCTGATTTTTGGGTATCGCCTACTTCGAAACTCCGCTTTAGTCCTCTCCATGGTCTTCCGCAAACTAATCTTGGTTTCTGAGTTGGTATCAAGATCTGTCTGACCCGATTCGCCATGTAAATCACCGTCTTCTCGTTGTCAGGCCTGTGGATGCGTGAAGAGAAGTCTAGCAACCTACCTGTAGGATGGAGGTTGAGTGACCTTTGCTTGTCTCCTACTTTCGAAGTGCTGTCTGGTTTCAAGTACCTAGTCCCTACCGAAGCTGGGAACGAAGCTGACTTCTTCATGATGCTCGTATAGAATATCAAACGAAAATGGGTCAGACAATACTCAACGAAGGAGACAATCACTGTCACAACCCCTTTTGGAACGATGTGTACGTGGTTTGTGAGTGCGATGGTGTTTTGGCAACGAGAACGGCTAGCAAAGGGGGAACGTGTTTACAAAAGGGCTCGCAGCTGGCAACGCGCGTAGCGCAGCCCGCCCCAACAAGTTTTCTTCATTCGCCCTGGTGGACAGCAACCTCAAGTACTTGAGCATTATAGTGCTTTAATAATACAGATCATCTCGTAACAAAGCTCTGGGAACTCCTCAGCACCTCCACATACATGCCCCGATTTGTGATACAACTCAACGCTCACCCCATTCCACGTAGAACTAGATGACTACAAATGGCAGTCTTCTACTTCTTTGCTTTCCCTTTGCCACCCGTTGCTTTTGCCTTTGCGCGACCCTTCTTCGGCTTTTCCTCTTCATCATCCATCGCTGCAGCTGTCTTGTTTGCTTTCTTCGTGACCTTCTTTGCCTTGGGCTGCTTAATATACTTGTCCTTCTTCAGGTCAATTTCATCGTCGTCAACCTCTGGAGCGTCCGCAACGTCTGCATCGTCGTCTTCCTCAATCGCCTCTTCTAGATCAGGGACGTCCTTCTTCGGTGCCTTGGGAGCCACGACATTGCTAGCTTTCATGAATGGAATGGGATGGCTCATGGCGTTGTACCTGTTACAATTAGCTTCGCTGAACCGATTAGAGTCTCAGGTATTGTGCACTTACGTTCGTGTGAATGCAGCCTTTGTCTTGGTCTCAATCTTTACTAGCTCTTCATCCATAGGACCGACACCAAGTTCCCCAATGGCATCAAAATCTTCTCGGGTCAGAAAGTAGCTATCCATCAAGTCGATGACTTCTTTTACAGCATCAGGGCCTGTACCCTGCAACCGATTCACAGTTTCATTCCAGAGCAGAGGCAAGTACTGCTGTCGAATTTCGTTATGATCGCCAGAGGACCTGAGGCGCATATGGGAATGAATCTCTCGGATGTGCCGGCCAAGCTTGCCTGTCTTGCTGTTGTTTCCAAGCCAGGACGTAAAGTTCGAACCCATGAGTTGTCCTGCAATGAAGCTGGCGGGTCGAACAGTGCTGAAAACGGCATGCGTGGGCATGAGACTCCAGTGTTGTTGAGGGCCGTGAATCATACGGTCTACCAAATCGCCATCACTGATGCTCTCCGCCGCATTGTCAAATAGCTCTAGGGCTTTGAGGTTGTATTCGCGCGGATTGTATCCTTTCCCGTTCAGGGCAAGAGGCTTTGTTCGGAGATAGTTTTCTTGAATCATCAGAAAACTGAAGTCGTGATCGTTGAAATAAAGCTCAATCTTGTCATTTAGGGTTGATTTGCTGGTAGGGGTGAAAAGGCCACCAGCTAACATCTTCTGACAGATATCCCAGGGTTTTAGGATGATATGTTTCTCCCAAGCCTTAGACATGGCCTTGCTTTGGTCGAAATTCATACTACTCTGGTCGAGTTTGGCAGTCGCAATCATGTTGATAATTTGGCGAATATCTTTGTTGCTTCCTTCGATGAGGGCATCAATGACAGGGGGAGGAAGTTTGAGACCTTCTCGGTGGCAGATGGTCATGATACGAGAGCGCACTTGATCGACAGTTGGGCGATTGAATCTGATGTCGAACGCGGCGTGGTCGAAAGGCTTCATCTTGGGCAGCTTTCGTTCATTGCAGATCAGAATGAGGGGGACCTCTGTCTTCTTGCAGAACTTCGCTAGAGCACCAACACCTCCGCGGTCTCCAGCAGACATACCGTCAACCTCGTCCATGATAAGGACTATCTTCTTCTTGGCTTGGTCGACAGATTTGCCATCGCCCGCAAAATAGCCTAAGAGGGACGTGTTGTTCATGACATCACTAAGGCCGGCCTCGACAAGTCTCTTGCTTCTGGTATCGCTAGCATTGCTCTCCAGGACGTCGTAACCTTCTAGCTTCGCAGCCAGATGTGCAGCCGTCGTCTTTCCAATTCCAGGTGGGCCAGAAATAATAATCGCACGATCACCTCCCATTCCATCCGCACCACGACGTTGAAAGTCATATTTTTTTGACTTAGGCCAATTTCGAAGCCATGACTGGATTTTCTCGACCTGAGCCTTGTTGCCACAGATATGATTGAGTTGAGTCGGTGCGTACTTTGATGTTAACAGTTGGGTGGGTGGTGGAGCTGCTGGTGTCTTAGCAGCAGGATTACCACGAGCGGCAGCTGCTTTCTGAGCAGCCTTCTCAGCTTGAGCTTTCCGAGCCTTCTCCTCAGCCTCCATCTCCGCAATCTGCTTCTTCACCTTCTCTTCCTCAGCCTTCTTTTTCTCTTGAGCCTTCTGAGCCCCTTTGCCCGTACCGCCGTATGCAGGCAGCTTTCGAATGAGATCGAACAAGCCGTTTTCATCGATAGTCTTGATACCATGAGACTTGATTTTGGCCAATTTGCTGGGACCAGCATCCTCTCCAAGTACCACGAAGCTGGTCTTGCTACTTGGCTGTCCAGTGACCTTCCCACCATATCGTTTGACAAGCACTTGTGCCTCATCACGACCGATACTCTGCAAGACACCAGTGAAAACAAATGTAAGCCCGCTGAGGCATTCCTCCTCGCCATCCGGTATTTCCGCTGTCGTCTGAGGCTGTGCTGATGCGTTTCCGCCGCCGAATGCCGCCTTCCTCCAATCGTATTTAGCATTTGGATCCTTAGGTGGAGGGGTAGGAGGTCGTACTGTGGCGACACTATTGAGGATGCCCTGAATCTCAGGATTTTCATCATCATCGACCTTTTTGGGTCGAGGGGCCCGTGGTTTGCTGGCTGCAGGTTTCTTGCGGGGTGTTTCCTCTTCAGATTCTTCCGAGTCATCGGCAGGAAGTTTCCTCTTCTTGCGAGCTGGAGCAGCTTTGGAAGGCTTCACATCATCATCCGAACCCTTCTTATCCATCGATGGTCTGCCACAGGCAGCAACACGTTTTGGCCTGGGGAGCACCTCATCATCTGATTCGTCGTCTACATAATCGTCATTTTTCCGCTTGGCTCGTTCCTTGATATCTGCAGCGAAAATATCGTCACCATCCTCGTCTCCCCCGTCCATGTATGCATCATCGTCGTCATCCACATGACGGTAAGAAGTAGCTGTCTTTCGCTTTACTGGGGTTGACCCATTCTTGGCGGTGATAGCCTGTTTCGATGGTACATGTTTGACTCGGGGACTTGATCGAACTGGGACGTCGGATTTAATTTCGGGCTTCTTTGGGGTCGTGGGTTTCTGGGATTTGCTGCTTTTGGTTGAAGCGAAGTAGTCATCGGCCGAAATTGCTACACCTTTAGGCTCACTATCCCTGAATTATAGTCAGATATAGAGCTGTAGAAGAATTCTGGGCATGACAAACGTAGAGTTCTTCTTAGGTGCCGGCTTCTTTGCTGGTTTTTTCTCCCTGTATGAGTCGTGAGATTTAGATAGGGTCGAGTTAGTAACAGCTAAAACTTACTCAATCTCAATTTCATCATCACTATCCTCAACAACCTTGCGCCCTTCTATCGCAGGTTAGCCACGGTTGAAAAAGTCGAGTGAAAGAAGGTAACCAACTTGTCCGCTTGCTCTTGGCGGGCTCCTCTGCCTTCTTAGGAGTAGGAGCAGAAGCAGCACCTCCTTTGGACGTAAAGAAAGATCGAATATCAGGCATGTTGATGTGACTGATTTTTGACGTGACCTCGGTGCAATAAAGATTTGGGCCCTTATAAGGGCATTGCTGAGTGTTGCCTGTGCGAAGAGTGGTTTCGTGAAGTTCTCAGGTGGGAGAGGAGCAGCCTAGAATTCACGACACTAGTGACGTGCACGCTCGCACCTGTTAGACGCGAAGCTGACGCGAGGTCTGTGACTGTGACTAAAGTGGTTCGGATTTTTAGGCCTTGAATTTTAGGCCACAACAACCAATTCCACCTTAGCATCGGGAAGATTTTCTGGAGCTCCCGTCGTCTGAGGTATGAGCTGGTTCCAAATCGACAACTCGCCGCCGCAATGAAGCCCGCCAACACGTCGGCATTGCTCAATGCCTTTCAGGGCTTGAGGATAGGTGCTTCCTCGCCCTTGCGAAAAATCCGAGCCCCCGTTCAGCACCATGCGAAGACTCTCGATGCGACTCGAAGATTGCAGAATGTCCGCGCCTTCTCAACGACCACCTCGATGCTGGGCAATTGGCTCGAGCCCAACCTGAACCGAAAGAAGAAGATGGCCAAAGGTCGCCCGCGTGTGCCAACTGGAGGTTCAACCAAGGGAACGACAGTAATCTGGGGCGATTACGGCTTGCGAATGACTGATCACCATCGAAGAATCAGCGCCAAGCAATTGAAGATGGCGGAAGACACTATTAAAGTGCGGCTTCGTGGTCAGAAGTACCGATTGTACAAGCGGAAGTGCTGCAACGTTGGTGTCTACATCAGCGGTAATGACGTGAGAATGAACGCTCTGGTATGAAGGGACTTTGAGGCTCATTATTTTGCAGATGCGTATGGGTAAGGGAAAAGGTGCCTTTGATCACTGGGCGACCAGAATGGCTGTAAGCCAAATCCTTTTCGAACTCCGAGGACGAGTCCACGAGCAGGTGGTGAGAGATGCTTTCCGCTTGGCTGGTAACAAGCTACCAGGTAAGCGATACAGCCCAATACCTTCAAAATGGTTCAACTAATTTTAATTTTTCTTAAAAATTCATAGGCCAGTGGGAGTTTGTTAAGAAGGGTGACGCTCCCATGGTTGGAATCACCAAACTAGAAGGTGTCACTTTGGAGGAGCTGAAGAGGCCTCGGCGAGAGATTGCTCCCAAAGCCGTGGAGGAGGTTATTGCCACTCAGGAACCTCAGTCCGGAAACACCTCTACTACCCCCCAGGCTTGAGGAAAGCGGGAGTAGAATTGACGCCATGTATATTACAATCTGTAGAGCATATGTTGTTGACTTGTTCGAATACTACCTCCAACAAATTATCATCAAATAAAACTCAATGGAGTATCAACGTCTGATGGGGAAGTCGAGGAGATGTCCATTTCCAAACACTTCATGACCTGATTTCCTTCAATTTTGCGACAATTAATGATGGTCCTCTACTACGTCGAAATATTGGAATGTGAATCCGCCAAGCGATTGACGCACCGAAATATTGGTTGTCGTATTAACTTGGACCAGTGTGGTTGCTGCCTTGGCGAAAATCCTCCTGTTGTTGCTGCTACTGAGGATGGAAGATTGGAGCACGGGCCAGCGCGCAGCTACAGCCATCATCCACTTAACGCGACGACGCGTCTTCCACCCTAAAAAGCTGTTACTTTTCACGATTCCTCTGCAAAAACGCTGCAACTTACATCATGGCACTCATCGTTGACAAACACCGACCCCGGTCACTGGACACTCTGACGTACCATCAGGAGCTGTCAGACCGACTCCGATCTCTCGTACAAACCATAGCCCCCCGTCCGCTGCTCGAGTAGTGAAACTGACTGTTGAGTACAGGCGCAAAGCGGCGACTTCCCTCACCTCCTTGTCTATGGACCCTCAGGTGCTGGAAAGAAGACACGAATTGTGGCAACACTCAAAGAGCTTTACGGCCCTGGTGTAGAAAAGATCAAGATCGACGCCCGAGTCTTCCAGACCACGAGTAACCGAAAACTCGAATTCAACATCGTCGCTTCCATCTACCACCTCGAAATTACACCGTCGGATGTGGGCAACTATGACAGAGTTGTGGTTCAGGACCTACTCAAGGAAGTCGCTCAGACACAACAAGTCGACCAGTCGGCAAAGCAAAAGTTCAAGGTTGTTGTCATCAATGAAGCCGACCATCTTACCCGAGACGCCCAAGCGGCGTTGCGACGAACGATGGAAAAGTACTCACCAAACCTACGACTGATTCTCTTGGCAAACTCGACTGCCAATATTATTGCACCAATTCGCTCAAGAACATTGTTGGTCAGGGTTGCTGCACCAACCCATGAGGAAATCTGTGACGTCCTGGCTTCTTCAGCAAAGAAGGAAGGCTGGCCAGCAGTTAAAGGTCTGCACCAGAGGATAGCTGTGGAGAGTGGACGGAATTTGCGGCGAGCGTTACTCATGTACGAGGCGGTGCATGCACAAAAGTATGTGATACCTAAAACCACCTGAGAACATCAACGAGTGCTGACTGAAATGTAGTGAAAAAGTAACCGACAGCACGCCTATTCCCCCAGCAGATTGGGAGGCACTCATTGGGCAAATCGCCAAGGAAATTATTGAGGAGCACACACCAGCTAGAATCCTACAGGTGCGGTCAAAGCTGTACGACTTGTTAACACACTGCATTCCTCCGACTACTATCCTCAAGACTTTGACTTTTAAGCTTATGGCTCTAATTGATGATGGCCTGAAGGGCGAGGTCATCCAATGGGCGGCGTTTTACGAGCATCGAATCAAGACAGGAACCAAGGTTATCTTCCACCTGGAGGCTTTCGTGGCCAAGTTTATGAGGATCCTGGAGATGTATCTCATGAGCATGGACATGTAGGAAATGCTGGGCATGTAGTCGGCGTTGGGGGTAAGGGTTAAGTAGCAATCTTTATGGAACTCATGGTTACAGTCGTGGTTACGACATCCAATGATCACTCAGAGAGATGATTCTGTGACTCTATTCCCTTCGTACTCCCGCCCTTAGCTCTTGGCATTTGAAGAAATTTTTACTCAAGAAGTGGCCTGATGATGGAGAAGAGGAAAAATCTCGGGGTTCTCGTGAGGGGCACAATCAACTCCTGATACTACGTATTGATGGAGGATCCCGGAGATCTAGGGGTTCAGAGGGGTAGCGACTAGTGGAGAATGGGGAAATGGGGAAATGGAGCTCTGCCGCACTGAGATCCCTTATGGAAAGTTTCGGAGGAGAAACTCTGGTACCAAAGTCAATCGCATGGGCGGAAGGATGGTATCTTCGCGGAGCCGTTCGGGATCCGTGGGCTTGTCAATCAACTGGCTCTGGCCTCTGTTAACGCTGATATCAATCTAGATGAGCTTGCTAGGCAAACAAGGGCTTGCACCACGAGGTAGTGGTCATTAGCTGCCTATTAAATGTATCCTGTTCTGCGAATGGTCGTTGTTTCGAAGCAGGGCATTAGGGACACCGGAACTAGGTAGTTGCAGCTTAGTATTTGCTCTCACCACTGAACTCCAAATAGAGACACAAGCATACAACGACAAAGAGCTAGCACAACTTCCCGAGTGATTCCCGTGCATGTGAAAATACAACCCCTCATAGAGCACGTTGCTTTCGACCCATTGGCACGGAGTATTGGTGTTGAGAAGTGCGCATGGGGGGGGGGCGAGGGTGGGAATAGACTGAAGGGGAGGGGCAAATAATTAGATATTATGGATATGGACGCAAGGTGACGCAGGAAGGATGATGAGGAATAGCCGCGGAAGTTGGATCATCGGCTGGATGGGAGAAATCTTGAGTTGGACAAAGAAAGGTTCTTGCGATAGAGAGAGAGAAAGAGACTAGACACTCCAGGTTCGTTCGTGTTCGTTTCGTTCATTGCATCACTTGATGAAAGGATCTCGGTCGAGTCCCGAAGGGCGGCCAGACGGCACTTGGGATAGTCGAAACCCAATCATTAACTCACCACGCCCTCAGGGTTTTTGGGGAAAGGGGGGTTCATCGATAGAGGCGAAACAAGCCTCGCCGGATCTGGGAGATTCGTGGCGCATGCATATTCCCTGGGCGCAGCTCGCGTGGCTTCGGTTCAAAAGCTGGGCTTTCGTCCGGGCCGTTGGGGCAGACCCGGCCATTGGGAGGAGCAAGGATGCCGATGGAGGGTCGGAGGGAAGACTTACACAGGTTGGGGATAAAAGATATGAAGGAGAGTATGGGGGCGTGTGTGAGGAAGTTCCTATTTTGGATTAGAGCCATGAAGATATTCGAGGCGAGTCCAGGCCGAGTTAGCGGCAACATGGAGCACTTGAAATGTCAACAGAGTGAGGATGGTGAGAATGTTTACCAGAAGAGGATCTCGCTCCAATCTCGGTGTTGTAAGGGACCTGCTTGAACGAAAGCTGTGGAATCTAGCAACGCATCAGCGACGTGCGTTGTGCACGGTGGTTTTGGCCAAGAAAAATCTATTTTTTGCAATCGAGATTTAAATGTTGAGATGAGCTGACTTTTCGGCACATGGGAAATTCCAAGCAAAACGCACAGTACTCCGAGATACTTGGGCGTCCGCTAGAGCCATGTACCGTTGTAGCTATGGCTTATTCCCCTGGTCAAATTCGGGGCGAGACTGTGGTATGGACTTTGTTGAGGAATTGGTGTGGGAGGACGGCACGGTACGCCAGGGCCTCAAACGCATTGACATGGCTGCCCTAACAGGCAAGGAGACATGGGAGAGCCATGGGCGTCATGAGGACCTGTCGGCCGAGCCAATCAAGGCCGTCATGGCATGACCCCGAAGATTTGAATGCGGGGGGAGTCGATGAGGGGCAAGCAATGCCTGCCGTCATGTCAAGGGCCCTTGGTGCCATGGACCAGTCCATCTGCAGGCATTAGGGACGTCTCACCTCTCGAGCACCGGTTTCGCACCTCGTCATGGCTCCTCGCCACCCACGTCCCCCACGGGAGTATTAGTTGCTAATGTGCTAGAGCACGCTTCCTCGGGACAAACAACCGAAGAAAAAAAGCCTTTTGCAAAAAGAAAAAAAGTTGAGCACCGCCCTCGGCAGCCTTCAGTAACAAGAGAGGACCAGTAGGCGTGGCAATCACTCCCATATCTGGTCCAGCTGGCTGGCTACCCCCGCCATTACCACTATCAATCACCTAAGTACTTTGCCCGAGATAGGAAAGGTTGTCAACTTGTAAACTAACCTGTACTCCAACAATTTAGCATTTTCACTAACTAGACTCATGTCTCCTAAATAGTCACTGCTGTCATGGCTCCTTGTAGCAAATATACTTCATATTAAACTGACATTACTTTGCAATATCAATTACCAATATAGGGGTAAATTTTCACATCCGTGGCAACAGAAAGTCTGCAGTAGAAATTTTTCCAAAAAAAAAAACAATTCTTTTGTTTTCTTTTCTTTACAGCTGACAGGGGTGTCTTCAGCATGGCAGGGGGGCAGGCAAGACTGAACCTTCCAACCGGGGATGACTGGAGCCAGGGACGAACCCGTATCTAATAAAAAGTGCCGCATGCAAGCCCCGGTACTACTGCATCAATACGCCTCTCAGAGAAATAGTCACAGCTGGATGCAGGTAGATCTGGAGAGGTATTGGAGGGAAATAGTGAAGAAAGCTACTTATCTCCTGGGGGTAAGATTTCGTGGGGGAGGTATTACCATGGTGGTCAGTCGTAAGGCTGGCTTGCAGCTGTGTATCTTAAATTAATCTATAGCATCCGTCTCAACAGAATTTCGTCGGTGAATGGTTAGGGTACGAAGACCTCAGCCTGCCAAGAACTTTAGATTTCCTGTACACTGGCTCTGGGATCGGAACAAACCTAGTAACAGAACGCGGTTCCGTCAACATCCCAAATCGCCATGTTGCGGGTGGATTTGATCGTGGGATGGGCCGGCGGCTCTGAGCTCTTGGATCCACAGCCCAAAGGAACACAGCAGAAGAGTTGGTTGGGCATAGGACCCGGGGATACGAATGATTGGAACGACAAGGGGCTGGGGGGCGAGAAAAGCAAATCAGCAATCAAGTCATTTAACGGATGCTGAGTATCGATGAGGGATGACGGCAGCTCTCCATAAACCGAAATAGTGTACGTCTACACAGTAGGCCTAGAACTGCGCGACACCGAGTTCAAGGCCTGAGAGTGTGTGTGCCATCCGTCCATAGCTGACTCTCGGGCGTAGGGGTGTGAAGAAATTACATAGAGATATGGACTCCCGGCAATGATTGACATTGGTTGCAGATGGCGTAGAGACAGCCTTGCAGGCATCGTCACTGGTTTCGGAGGCGGCTCACGGGGAATGAAGGGGTGTGGCCGCAAATAACTGGCGACTGGACCCGAGCGTCTTACACAGGCTGACAGACAGAATAGCAGGGTGGTAGAGTGACGACAGATAGGCAAGTTTAGCTCGGGACCTGGCTTCGGGGGAAAGGATCACGACGGTCCCTAAGCCGCCTATGCTGGGAATACCCCCCCGGTTCGCCGGGGCCGGTCGGTGGTGGTGCAGGTACCGACTACTACCCACAGCCATCTTTACCGGACGTACCTACCAATGGTGATGTACACAATTTTACCATAAAGAATCACTGGTCCCCAGTCTCCCCCGCAGACCGGCTCTCATAAAAGTCCATATCCTTCACCCCAATCTCTTTCTCCTATTTCTTCCTCTTCCGTCCGCCTCTCATCTACACCCTCTATACTTCTACCAACCTTTCCGATCACCTTTTTTCTCTGTGCGAGCACCATTACGAACGGCGCAAACCACCCGCGGCCCCTTCCGACGAAGCATAACCGACAGCTGTGAGCGTGTCTGCCCCTAGCAGTCCCAGCACAAGCTCCACGGTCACGCTACCCCGCATCGACGTCCCATCCACATCGCAATTGCAACTCAACGAAAAAAAATTAAATTTATTTCGTCTCCCCAACGAACAATGGCCGAAGTTGAGCAGCTCCAGGCCCCTGTGGCTATCGAGGCTGCTCCTGCGCCCGCAGTCTCTGAGCCCATGTTCATTGATACACCCGTGCAGCCGGTGGCTCCCGTCGAGGCTGTCGCCGTCCCGGCTGAGGCTCCCGCCCCTGCTGCGGTCCCTGTCGCTGTTGCAAAGGAGGCTCCCAAGGCCCCTGTGGTTGCTGAGGCCCACCTCGTTGACACCTACCGTACGTACCCGATCATGGATCTGCTGCCAATTGGATTGGAAGACTAACAAATTATAGACCCCCCGGAGAAGATGCTTGCCAGTATGACCACCCCTTATTAATCACCCCCTTTTCTTTTTTTTCTTTTCTGTTGTTGTCTTGCTAGCTTTCGTCACTTACATACAATTTGTTGAACTTATGATGCTAACCTCGCTACCTGGTAGAGCACCCCAGCAAGCCCCACCTAGCAAGTAAGTGAGACCCAGATTTCGTGAACTTTAACATGAGTGGCTAACCTTCCGGTAGGCCTCGAAGAGTACCAGCGTCTCTACAAGGAGTCCATCACACAGCCCAACAAGTTCTGGGCTGAGCGCGCACGCGAGCTCATCTCTTGGGACCGTGGCTTCGAGACCACCCGCAGCGGCACTCTCGCCAATGGCGATGTCTCGTGGTTCAACGAGGGTCGCCTGAATGCCTCCTACAACTGCGTTGACCGCCACGCCTTTGCTGATCCCGACCGTGTCGCCATCATCTACGAGGCTGACGATCCTGCCGAGGGCCGAAATGTTACCTACGGCGAGCTTCTCCGCCAGGTGTCCAAAACCGCTTGGGTCCTGAAGCAGATGGGTGTCCGCAAGGGCGACACCGTTGCCATTTACTTGCCCATGATTCCCGAGGCCATCGTTGCTCTTATGGCGTGTGTCCGTATTGGAGCCGTCCACTCAGTTATTTTTGCCGGTTTCTCTGCAGACTCTCTTCGCGATCGTGTTGTTGATGCCAACTGCAAGGTCGTCATTACCACCGACGAGGGAAAGCGTGGTGGTAAACTTATTGGCACCAAGAAGATTGTCGATGATGCTCTCAAGCAGTGCCCTGATGTTTCTCACGTCCTTGTCTACAAGCGCACTGGATCCGAAATCCCCTGGACCTCCGGTCGTGATTACTGGTGGCACGAGGAGATTGAGAAGTGGCCCAGCTACTTCCCCCCGGAGTCCATGTCCTCCGAGGACCCTCTCTTCCTGCTCTACACCTCCGGTTCTACCGGCAAGCCCAAGGGTGTTCTGCATACCACTGCCGGTTACTTGCTTGGCGCTGCCATGACCGGCAAGTACGTCTTCGACATCCACCCTGGTGACCGATACTTCTGTGGTGGTGATGTTGGTTGGATTACGGGCCACACCTACGTCGTCTACGCCCCTCTTATGCTCGGTGTCACCACCGTTGTCTTTGAGGGTACTCCCGCCTACCCCAACTTCTCTCGATACTGGGACATCATTGAGAAGCACAAGGTCACCCAGTTCTACGTCGCCCCTACTGCTCTCCGTTTACTGAAGCGTGCGGGTGATGAGCACGTCCGTGGTGAGATGAAGCACCTCCGAGTGCTCGGGTCTGTCGGTGAGCCGATTGCTGCTGAGATCTGGAAGTGGTACTTCGAGGTTATCGGTAAGGGGGAGTCGCACGTTGTCGATGTGAGTATTTCTTGCACAATTATGTCAGCGTGAACCACGAATGCTAACTTTCTACAGACCTACTGGCAGACTGAGTCTGGCTCTCACACCATTACCCCCTTGGCCGGTGTCACTCCCACCAAGCCCGGCAGTGCCTCCCTTCCTTTCTTCGGTATCGAGCCCGCCATCATCGACCCCGTCTCTGGCGAGGAGATTCACGGAAACGACGTGGAGGGTGTTCTGGCCTTTAAGCAGCCCTGGCCCAGCATGGCTCGTACTGTCTGGGGAGCCCACAAGCGATACATTGAGACATACCTGAGTGTCTACAAGGGTTACTACGTAAGTTATTGATCCCGATGAGTATCGGGGAAAGCGTGCTGACAAGTAATGGTAGTTCACCGGCGACGGTGCTGCTCGTGACCATGAGGGCTTCTACTGGATTCGAGGACGTGTTGACGATGTTGTCAACGTTAGTGGCCACCGTCTGTCCACTGCGGAGATCGAGGCTGCTCTTATTGAGCATCACGCCGTAGCCGACGCCGCTGTCGTTGGCGTCGCTGATGAGCTTACTGGCCAGGCTGTCAACGCCTTTGTTGATCTCAAGGAGTCGGTTGAGTCGAGTGACGCTCTGCGCAAGGAGCTTATCGTGCAAGTTCGTAAGAGCATTGGTCCTTTCGCAGCTCCTAAAGCTGTGTATATTGTGCCAGATATGCCCAAGACTCGAAGTGGCAAGATTATGCGACGAGTGTTGCGCAAGATTCTGGCGGGTGAGGAGGATCAGCTTGGTGATATTACCACGGTATGTCAGGACAGTTTCATCTTTCTTGGACTCGAAACTAACACTAGATGCAGCTCTCGGACCCTAGCGTCGTGGCGAAGATCATTCAGTGTGTTCATGATGCTAAGCGCAAGTAAAAAGCCGACCATGGCAATGATGCAGTTTATCTAGTGGAGTTGATATACCAACGGATACAAGGCAAACGGGAAAGGAAAGAGATGGTCAAGAGCAGGCCTGGATAATCTCCCGTGCGGTGTTTTGGGGTTGATGCTAGATGCTGGCACGACTTGATGAGAATTTTGAAGGTTTTTGGGACTTTTTTTTTTTTTTTTTTTACAACTGCATTGCGTGTTTTGATGTATACAAAGATTAGTCAAAATTATGGAAGGCTCGCAACGAGCTATCTCCAACATGATTACCAGGAAACCTGTGCCAGTAGTGTGATGTATTTTGTCCCTTGGCAAGCAGATCGTTACCAGCAATAATAATTACCCATGCTACTGACCGCATTGCTATAGAGGTCGATTGTCCATTGCCAAGTAGGTGTGGTATGTGACGCGCGTCCTTTCCTAGCGAACCGTGAGCAGGATAGGGTCGCCAACTTTAGGAACGAAAACCAACCTTTCGGAAATAAGCTTCTTTTTTGACTATCTCGTCGGCTTAATTTGCCGGATTTAAAACTTGACGACGTCAGGCGGATGAGAATGCGGTTCTAGACTTGAAAGGGGTCAAGAGAAGATGATGATACGGTTCCAAGAAGAGGCAGTCGTCGTCATCATAAAGGCGGCGGTGGGAATCTTTGAAGCTGACCGCCAACGAAAGAAAAGTCTGGAAGATGTCATGTGGGTTTAAGACAGTCTTGGCAGGAGATCTGCTGTAGGGAAATGCGGAGGAAGGATTGGATGATTATACATGTACGGGGCAGCCAAGACCGCACAGCCTCCCTTTAGAGGGTAACTTAGGTGTAGGATGTGGGATGGAAAGGCGACGGTTGGTCAGCTTACGATGTGACAAGGCTCTAAGCTTTCAACAGTAGAGAGGAAGGTGGTTAGAAGAGAATATGACCAGAGAGACAGAAAAATCATCAGCCAAGAGGAAGATGTTATATGTGTCGTGGCACAGTCACTGGTATTCACCCTTGAGGGTGAGAAGGCTGTTAGTCGAGATGTTTTAATCAATATGGGCTCCTAACATTCAATAGTGTTACCAAGACGGGGTAAAGAAAAGACACGGCTACACGACCCGATGGTCCGTCCACCGAGGGTGGCTTGGTTTGAGACTGGAAGTCATCCATACATAACCAGACATATTGACCTTGAAAATACGTTCGTAGGTGTCCAAGCCAAGGGTTCCTGACCAGCGGTGAGTGGAGTAAAGGTCTGGGATACGAGAAAAAGTTACGAGAGCCGGACATACTATGTACAATCTGTACAGTAGTTAGTCCGTTTGCCAACAGCCAACCCGGATGTGTCGGCTCCGTAATCTTGGAATTGGAGGCCTGCGGCTGAAGGGGATTTCTCAGCATCAGCAACGCACACCAAGGTACCAAACAAGCAAGAAGAGGGAGAGGGAAAAAAAAAAAAAAGCCAAGGCGGAGAACCGGGTATTTCGGTGTAAGACGAAACACGTGTGGGGGGGATAATTGTTGATCAGCCTCAATAGTTGGTCCTTGTGCAATGTCTACAGCAGGGTGATGTGCATTTACACAGTTACAGGCTGTAATCACGACCCAAGAGCACCATTTTGATGAGTTGACAATATCAACATGGCACTTAGCGCTAGATGCCTCGTGCATATTTACAAGACAAATCACACAGGTAAATTCGTCGGAAAAGACTAACCCGTCAACAGAGTTCATCTATCTCAAACCAGGAGAAGCTGATGGGTGAATTTATTGGCCCATGAGTCCGTTGCTCGGGCAAGGAGTTGAAGAAGAGACGGTGGCAATGCAAGCCAAGTCTTACGGGCGATGCGCAGCCAGTGAACGTTCATGGCGAATGGGCCAGCGCATGCATTAAGTGGCTAGCGGAGCATGGCCAAAAAGATGCTGGTCCAAGGCGCAGGCGACCCTCTACGTTTGGCTCGGCCTGGGGCCATGGTGGCTGCGGAATGGCGCGCAGTCATCAAAGAGAAAAAACAAGAGGGTAATCAAGGGAAGTGGAAGACGAGGAGTACATGTCTCTAGGTTTTTTCCGTAGTGCGCTTTCATGTACCCTGCGTCGGTATAGACCGTTCCTTTCCCGTAAGCATCTACAGCACGCAGGAGGTAGGCGATTCGTACCTGCGTGGGGACCAGTTCGTCGCCACACCCTCTCTTTCTATCTCACGCCCGCTTCCGCTCACTCTCGCTCTCACTCTTTCGCTCTCACCACCACTACCATTTTGTTCTCTCGAGGTAGTGCCTCTGCCTCTTTGTGCCGGCCGTGTGTCGTCCCTGGTAGAAATAACCTCCCCCTTGCTTTGACCCCGCTCACGGCTCCATCCATTACGTCGAATCTAGTCTACCAGCTTGAATTGTCGGGTCCCGTATCTGACATCAGTTCTATTTCTACTACCTCGCGCCGTGGGCCTTCGCTCCTCCCCATTCATTCACTTCTACTTGATTCATTCGTGGTTTGAGTATAATCCGAGCCTGCCATTTGATAAACATCAGTCCTACATGTGGTAGCATTCGCTGTCTGGAGTCGTCGTTCCATTTCAAGGGTCCTCTGGGGTCCGACAAGCTATGGTTTCTCTCCGATCCATTGCGACCGCCTTCGCCAGCGTCGCGCTCTTAGTTCAGACCTCAATAGGTGCGCCTGACCCTCCTGCTGGCATTCAATGCCGCCGTCGCTTTCACTCAATCAGGATGTTCTAACAGCAGGATCGCAGCTCACTCAGTCAAGCGGAATCCCATCAGTTACGCTTCTCTCGTCGAAGATGCCGTCATAAAAGCCCCTTCACATCGAGTCCACGCCCACTCGCACTTCGATATAATCTTCACCCTACACGAAGGTCAACAAGAAATTCGTTTGAAGCTCGAGCCGAATCATGATCTCATCCACGACACCTTCGCTGTAACATATCTAGGTGCTGATGGCCAGGTCCGTTCCGTCGAGTCTATTGAGAGGAGTGAGCACAAGGTCTACAAGGGAGATGCGTATGTTCACCGACCAGGGCATGATGGCTGGTTTAATGCAGGCTGGGCACGGATAACGATCCATCGCGATGGTAGACATCCGGTATTCGAGGGCAGCTTCCGGGTCGACGGCACCAATCACCACATCCAAACCGGCGACCACTATCAACGCGTTAAGCACGAAGACGATCCCCTCTTGAAGTTCACTGGCGATATTGACGATGCTATGGTCGTCTGGCGCGATTCCGACATCCTCACCGAGGATGACACACACAATGATTTGAAGCGAGGCATCTACGGCCATACCTCGTGCAGTTCAGACAACCTTAGATTCAACAGCAGATATAACCAACTTGATCTACGGGACACTCATTCTCTCAGCGCCATGAGCCCACGCGCCATCTTTGGCCGCCAGTCGATTGACGGTGGCTCTACGGGCAACAATGGTGCTGGCGTTGACCTAATATCGACCATCGGCTCTACCAGCGGCTGTCCTACCACCCGAAAGGTCGCTCTCGTAGGCATTGCGACCGATTGCACGTACACGGCCGATTTCAATTCTAGCGAAACTCTTCGAAAGAATGTCATCAACATAGTCAACCAAGCCTCCCGGGTCTATGAGTCGACATTTAACATTTCCCTCGGTATTCAGAATCTCACCATCAGTGACAGCTCATGCCCCGGCACACCGCCATCGTCCGCTCCATGGAACCAGGGTTGCTCCAACAGTGTCAATTTGTCTGACCGTTTGAGCCTCTTTTCTTCGTGGCGTGGTAAGTTTGATGACACTAATGCCTACTGGACTCTTCTGAGCACCTGCAATACCGACTCGGCCGTTGGATTGGCTTGGTTGGGTCAACTGTGTCGGTCAGGCTCCTCGGACAGTTCGGACAGTTCCGGTAACAACGAGACCGTTTCTTCAGCCAACGTCGTTGTGAGGACGTCTTCGGAGTGGCAAGTCTTCGCCCATGAGACTGGGCACATCTTTGGAGCTGTGCACGACTGCACTTCGAGCACTTGCCCCGTTTCGTCCGGAACACAATCATGCTGTCCTTTTTCGAAGAAAACGTGTGACGCTGACGGCAAGTACATCATGAACCCTTCTACTTCTGACGGCATCACGGAATTCTCGCCCTGCTCGATCGGCAACATTTGCTCTGGGTTCAAGCGCAACATCAAGTCAGAATGCTTGACCAATAACAAGGACGTCACAACCATCACCGGCAGCCAATGTGGTAACGGCATCGTTGAGAGCGGTGAGGAGTGTGACTGCGGTGGAGAGGATGGATGCGGCGACAATAGCTGTTGCGATGCTAAAACATGCAAGCTGAAGAGCACCGCCCAATGTGACCCGACCAACGAGGACTGCTGTACCGACTCGTGCAAATTCGCTTCGAGCGGCACCGTCTGCCGCGAGAGTACGGGCAAATGTGATCCCAAGGAAACCTGCTCTGGGTCCAGCGGCACGTGCCCTTCAGATAAGCACCTGAAAGATGGCGAGTCCTGTGGGGACAGTCTGTCCTGCGCATCTGGACAGTGTACTTCACGAGACTTGCAGTGCAGAAACATGTTTGGCAACTCGTCTGTTTCTAGCACTGAAGCTTGTGGCAATTCTGGCTGTCTCATGACTTGTGAGGCTCCCGAATATGGCTACGGCTCTTGTGTGGAGCTCAACCAAAACTTCCTCGACGGTACATCGTGCGGCGGCGGTGGTCGTTGCTCCAACGGCGATTGTGTAGGCAGTTCAACCTCCAAAGAGATTCTGGATTGGTTCAAACGCAATAAGAATATCGTCATTCCCGTCGGCGCCGCTATTGGTGCCTTGATCCTCCTTGCTCTTCTCAGCTGCTTATATAGCTGCATCCGTCGACGCAGCAGACGTAGGGCACCCAAGCCGACTGAGATGTCGAGATGGCCTGTCATGTCTCGCGGTGCGAACGGTATTGGCCCTCCCAACGGACCGCCACCTGCTTATAATTATGGCCCCGTACCGCAAGAAAACCAGTTCGGGCGTGTGCGAAGCATGAGATACGCATAGATGGATGAAATTTTTTTTTTTTTGGAAGGGGTTGGATTCATGACATTACACGGCGTTTTTTTTTTTTTGCGACTTTTGATTCTTTGGATATTATCTTTTTGGATATGACTTTTGTTCCCAGAGGCGTCATCTTCCAGATGAAAGTGTCTGTCTAGGGGTAGACACTATGTATGAGGGTTCATGTCTCACGGCATATATTACAAGCATTAGCACAGGCACTAAGGAACATGGGGGTAGGGCATTCGGTGGGACACGTGCATGTTACTTTGGGTATGATTCTAGCTGCCTCTAGCTCGTATATTTGGTTATGCATTTATTATGCAACGTATTTAGGATAAAAGAAGCCGAGCTTAGTTTACACTCCAGCTCCATGTTTGAAATGGCCATTATGTTATTTTCCATCACACTGTCATGGCCTTCGTAATTCCTGCTCCCAGGATAAGATAACAGCCTATGTTCTGTATGAGAACATTTCTCATGCATATCATTGTTGTACTCTTGACAACGAATCAGACCGGGGGGAGGGGTTTTTTTTTTTTTTTTTTTTTTTTTTTTTTTTTTATTTTTTATCCAACCGAGGAACTATGCCTGCAGCAGCACCTTGACGTATATGCTTGCATTAAGTGATTAGGCTGGATATAGCTGGGTTTAGAATCGGATAGTAATGATGCGTATTTCGTACACCATGCATGCTCGTTGTAATTAGAAAGGTGTACTATGTTTTGCATTATATTGTCTACCGTCATCACCTGTGTACCCCTTGGCCCATTACCATCCTGTCCGGTTCAGGTCCAACCTTAATCTCTCAAATATGTCTACGCCATCCCGGCATAGAACTTCTATCCTGCTATTGTTAGTTCGTCCGGCGATCCTGACCCCTTCGCGCATTGCTGCCAGAGCCCTGAGCATTGTCGTCGCGTATTTTATCCAGGCCGCACAGCATTCCCAACAGGCGAGCGCGTTCGCGTGGGACACTCTGCCGAGGGAGGGGAGACTCTGGTTAGGATTCCACGTTGCGGGATGAAGAAAGGGGCTAATCGCAACTTACATTTCCGTTGGTCATGGCGGAAGCCATGAGGTATTCTGGGTGGTCAAGAATGGCCATTATTGCGCCTCTCCGCTCGATCTCAGCGGCAGACTCCTTTCCATATCTGACAAAGCACAAGACGAATTAGTTCCAGAACTTGATGGACTGCAATGTGATGGCAAAGCATAAACTCCTTTTTCTTCATTCCCCAGCCAGTTGCACTCCAAGGAAGAAGAACAAGTATTTATACCTGGCTTGCCCGAATCTATAGCCCCCGAGTCTGAAGAGCTCATCGTCGCGCTCATCTTCTTCGCTACGGTAGGGATCTTTGCCCCGCGCTTGCCGGTCGCGCATCTCCTGAGTGAAACCCGGGTGACTTGAGGATTGGCGTGACGACGAGTCCATGTTTGTGTTTGTGTTGACTTGGGTTCTGGATTTGCGACGGCAATGGGCCAGAATATCCTCGATGCCCTATTAGAACGGGGAGGATCGTATAGTGGGTTGAAATATTCAGCGGTTCAAGTACTGGCGCAGGGTTTTAGTGCGTATGATTGAGCTTTTGGCTAGTCGCCGTAACGTTGTCCCAGTGGCAAGGAAATGGTTCAATTGAAAGAGCAGTCGAGGAAGCGTCGTTTTATAGACATGATTGAACCCAGGGCGGGGGCGGGTCTGCAATTCGATCAGACCATACAGGCACGGATTAGTGAGTGAGACCTGGGGCGAAAACGGGGGGCAGGAAGCCGACTCCTGTGTAGTTAGCTCCCAGAAAGAGACGAAATAAAGAGGCAAAAAAGCAAGATGATAGATAGGTAGACGAGAGCAACAGCGAAAGCGGGGTAAAGAGCATCTAGAATACCTGCACAGAGCTGTCATGTGGCGTAATAGCACGACGCTATGAGCTGCGAGATGCCATTCACGGATGTGATGCGATGCGATGCGATGCAATGCAAGACAGATCGGGTTGAGATGCGCCCAGTCATAGTTCGGTGAGGACGGTCAATGCGTCTCGAATCTCGGAGCAAAGCCTTTGCGTAACCATGAATAAGGGCATTGATAGGACAGAACGAGTCAGGTCCATGCTGTGCGTTGCGCTAAAAAGGTCATCACTCATGCTTGTGTAACAAGCGCTTTGAAGACGCGTGGAGATGCTCGGCAAGGAAATCACCTATAACAGATCACCTCTACCGGTACTTTCTTGCCCCTATATCGATTCATTGTTCAGATTGTAATACACTTGTTCTTGACTATACGACTCCGTTTCGCCTTATTTGTATGGTATATACTCGTACACTGTCGCAGACAACTGCTTCCAACATCAAAACAACCTAGAAACACTGCAGATCCCCCTCCCCAGCTTCCCAATGACATGCAAGCAAAAATGATCAAAAAAGGGAAAAAAAAAAGAAGAAGCAGTAAAACGATGGTGGTTGGAAAAGGATACACCCTGTACCATCTCCACAACCCTGTGCACACGCCTGTCTCCCGTCCTCCCTGCCATGTCTCCTCTCCAGTTCCAAAATGATTGATATGTTCACATCCAGATCATCTCAATAAAGACGTGCAAGAAAAGAGCCGAAAAATCGTCCAAAAAATGAAACTTGAAGCCACAAAATTTGTACTCCCATATCCTCTATCCATGTCCTTCATCAAGAGATTCGTGTAGACTGAGAAGTTGTGTATCCTAACAAGGGGTGTTGTTTGGTCGGTGTGGTGGTCTTATAATTGCAACGGATAGCCAGCCCGTCGTCGTCATGGTATACAAAGAAAAGAAGCCGTCGCTGCGAGCTTCCCAAGCTCCCTGTCCTGGGGGCCTTTCATCGGGCCAGAAATAGACATTATTAACTTGAATATCCAGTGCTCCGTGTTCCATTCCGATTTCGCCTCGTTGTTCGACGTCCATTTTGCTTTCGTCATTTGGACATTGTTGTAGCATTTCTTCGTAGCACTGTTGAGCGCCTGTGATATCAAGCAGTATCTTGCCATCTAAATCGGCGCCTTCGTGACTCGTCAGATTGCGAGATATACAGAACCAAGTTCCCAAAATCTGCTAGTCTGGTATTGCCTTAGGGCGGCGGTTATCTGCTGAAGTTAATGACAGCGAGCTGTCCAGATCGTTAGCCTCTGACAATTCTACGTTTCCCAACCTTCATCAACTTACCCGGCTGTTGGTACCATACACCAGCTTTTGTCCATCAGCGTCCCAACACAAGCAATGTTCATCCTCCTCTTCTGATTCCACATTTGACTTCGGCGTTTGCCATCCCAGGTGCGTCGGCCTACTCCAGCTCGCCCTAGGTATGGTATGACTCCCAACCTTCCAAATCAATACCTGATTCGATGTCGCTCCTGCAATGAAGGCGCCATCTGGAGTAAAAGCAAGTCGAACAATCGGAGAGTCCATCGTCAGAAAACACTTGGCTTTGCTCTCCGGCTTTCGGGCGTTCCAGATAAGAATAGCGCAGTCGTCACCGCCCGTGGCAATCAGACGTTCATCGTCAGCGGCAGGCTGGTTTGCGGGAAGTGGCTGCCATTGCATCGCGGTGATGGCTCTCTGATGGGCAGAGATAGATTTCCTCTTACCGGAATCGTCCCAAAGCTATGAGTAGTTAGCACGCCAATTCCGGCAAGATAAGGCAGCATCGTGGGGAAAAAATCCTTACATCAAGGGTGCCCTTATCGCTCGAAGTGGCAGCCAGGTTCGACCGAGAATCATAGAGCACTTGTGTGAAGGCATCATCTTCCTTGGTTTCGAGTTTCCGCACTTGGGTAATAGATGATTCGTTGCATAGTAAGCAGAGGAACAAGTCACCGCCTGTCAACAGGAACTCAGTGTCGGTTGTCCAGGCAGCATCAAGGGGTGTCGCATCAATTTCATGGCCGGGGAGTAAGTACGACACCGAGTTGCCAGCTGGAGAGTAATATACGGTTACAAGAGCACCCCCTTTGTCAGGGGAGATGGCGAGGAGGGCGGTGTTGCTTGGATTCCAGTATAGTTTGTAGACCGGAGGTTCTGATACTTCCATAGTCTGGAGGTGAGTTCCATCGGCAGACCATACGTTGAGGGTAGCCCGGTTCTTCGACTGCGTGGCTACAGCAATGGCAGCACCATCTGATGTCCAGGAAAGAGCTGTAACAGTAGTATCGCGAGGGGCATCGGGATCGAGGAGGGAGTGAGCATGTGGTGACACGTGATCTTGGCCGGGCTCGGGGGGTGTGGCACGCGAGATGGTCCAAACACGGGCTAGCGCATCGGTTCCAGCAGCCGCCAGGATGGATGGGTCTCTTGGGTTCCACTCGCACTGCAAAAGGATGGGAGCGTTGTCAGGACCAGCGGGTGCGGGAGACGGTGTTGTGTCTGGCCTGCGGCCATGCGCGTGGTCATCGTCCATGAGGCGGATAAAGGTAGTGTCTGGAGCCAGCTCCTCAACTTTTTCGACCTGCGTGCCCTGCTCCGGTCCATCAGTGCGCACAATCGGCGGCGGCGCAGGTTCACCCTCAAGCGGAGACGGGTAGGCGTGGTTGTCGGGTTGTTGGTTGTCGATGTCCATGGGGGTTGTCGCGGGCGCGGCTGCATCATTTCCATTTTCGTAGCCGTTACTGAGGCGCGGCCGCTTGGCCGGAGATCCATTTGGGAATTGCTGGAGTGCTCTTTTGCGCGTCGGCTCAATCTCAATCTCCTCCTCCCCTTCAGCATCTTCATCCTCTTCCAATTTGGCCTCCGGGTGGGCGTCCAAAGGCCCAAATATGCCCAGGTTCAGCTCCTCGGCCACCGCCACTGCATCCTGTGGCAGCTGCACACCCCCCCAACCAGTCAGCCTTAAGTTTGCCAATGTCGACAACAATCACCACAAAAGCAGTGTCCGCCAGATCAGACGAGTGCCGAAAGAACATGATATGGGAATCAAACGGAGGGACCTTACCTGGCCGCGCTTATGATCGCGCTCGAGGGCGTAGTACAACAAACCGCGATTGATGACAGAAACCAATGCATGGCTCTTTACGTGGCGTGCAAAGGGGAAATCTCGGTGAGGCGCCTTGATGTGCCATTCCTTCTGGAACTTTGCAGCAGTCTCGCGATAATCTACAAGTGAGGGTTAGATGTGTCGTTACAGGCGCGCAGTACTTAGGTGCTACCTACTTCCTTCAAGAAGATACCTGTAATGGGGGAAACAATGCCTTGGTCAGCATAAATTCAAGAGAAATCTGAAATTGAGCGATACACGACGCCAGGTGCGGTGTGGGTGACGAAACTCGGAGTGAATCCAAGGGGGCGAAATCTCACGAACCTCCAAACGAGAAAGTTGACTCTGTCCGAGTCGAGAAATTCCTTAGTGACCATGGTGCTAAGAACGCCGCAGCTGGCGGCGACGTCGCGGGGGGGAAGGTCACGGCAGATGATTTGAGAAATCGTAGCAGCGGTCAAAGGGCTCGTCTCCTACGGCTCAGGTCGTGATGGGCGCTGGCCGTCGAATCTGGCGTTGTTGAAGGGAAGGTGAGTGAAGATTCAAAAGAGAGATGAAATTCAAGGTCGGGGGGGGTGCTACGTCGGTACGTACCCCTGGTCGCTTCTCGACTTTTGGTCGCTTCTGCCCCCGTTCTGTCCGTTTTGTCTTGCCTCTGCCACTGTCTTCTGCCTCGGGGAGCTACTTTAGGACTGGGACCGGGGTGTGGGTGTGCAACCACGCAGGGGACCACCAGGAAACCCAAACAAGGGCACCGTTCAAACGCGAGTACGTACTTCTGGGAAGAAGCAAGCAAGAATGAAGTGGAGAGCAACAACATTGATGAGTGGGTTGTCTGCTGAAGCCGATAAAGCTACGTACCACCCAAGCAGATGGCGGGCTGGAGGTAATGGGGCTGACGGGGGAAGGGTTAATGGGTAATGGAGGGCGCTAATGGGGCATGGAATTTCTAGCTTCTAAAAGTACGAAGTACCATGCTAGTAAGGTACGGGCGGTCCGGGCAAATGCGTAAGGCCCTGACGGGGAATTCAAGGTACACTGACTTTAGGATATTCAAGACCTGCGGGTGGGCGAGACTAGGCTTGCGCTAGTGCGGGGCTCAAGGTCAAACAACCACGTCCCAAGACGGATCATGGATCGTAGGCTCGGCGTGAAGAAGGTGACAGAGTTTTCTTTTTCTTTGGAGACCGGGGGGAGGCAACAAATCATGTGCTGCTTCTTCCCTCCCCTTGCCAGACAGGGTGGGAGAGGGACAGCGAACATATCGATATCCGTCACGATGAAGTAGACACCATGGTCCAGGGGCTCCCCCAGAGGAAACAATGACGGCAGCCTTTCGGGGCATTCACTATACGTACCTTGTCCTCAAAGTGGCGGTCGAATTTCGTCCAGCGCCGTGTGTTCAGTGCCCGCAATGGAAAGTCCACCGGCGCGCCAGGTACCGGTACCTCGGGGACGGGGGGAAACCTAGCCAATCGATGGGCCGGCCGAGTCTCGTGGACTGTGGAGTGGAGGCTCGAACAGGCAGGGGTTTTTGGGTTCCATGAAAGGTTGGATGAGCATTTGAAGACGAGATTCCCTGTCGCTGTGTTCCAATTTGTTGTCTGTCCGTCGCTGCATCAGCCCAGGCTTGTCATGCTTGCCAGGTTACCACACCAGGGTCGCGGGCGCTCCAACGCCTGTCCGCGCATCTATAAAACGACACGGTAATTTTGTATGCAGTACGTACCTACGAAGCAGAGATACAGGCACCCTCCCTGCCTGCCTGCCTGCCTGCCTGCCTGCCTGTCTTCCTGTCCTTTCCGCTGCACATCTTCCACCCACCCAGAGAATTGCAGGTCGTTCCAAGCAGAAGCGGTCGAGCGTCAAGGTTTTGAAGATCCCCTGCTTCCGGACACAGGGGATGTGGGAGACGAGCCAAGAGGGGAGTCTACCGAGGGCTCCCTCCTAATGAGTGGGTTTCTTCAATGTGGGCAACGGGAGGATCTCACTGTCATCCGGGGTCAGGAGAGCGGTTGCTCATCTCTCTTTGCTTCCATCCGCTCTTCACGCGGTCAGTCTCCCTCCCCCTCCCTTCGTCCCACAAGCCAAACATCTCCTGGCGATGGTTACTCCGAGTGTGTGCAAGGTGTGAGCTGGTCAGTCCCGTTGTGGTGGCCCTCCAAGTCCTAACGGGTTGCACATTCGTGCATGAGGTATCCTAACGAGCTAGCCAATCAGGGCCCGACGGAAACATTGTTAAAGGCCGGCCAGGCCCACGCCCTCCCACACCCTTCGGACAGGTGCAGTCGCCTCTCTCCCAGAATCTGAGACGGATGCAGATCGGCTGCTAAATGGGGGAGCCAATCCATGTCTTGAGGTATCGGTACTTCAACATGTGTCAGGTTCCGGCCCCGGGCCCATCTTGCCCTGCCCTTTGCTAACTAGTTCAGTGGTTGAAATCAATGTCAAAATGGTTATCTACCGAGTGAGAAAAAAGCGAGCGGGTTTTTCGTTTATTATGTCAACTGCGTTGGAAGAGACTAAGATCAGTCTGACTCTCCTCTACAGCCGATGAGGGACATCATGGTTCAAGGTACTGTGCCTTCTGCACAGGACAAGCACAAAGCCCGAGCCACGTCCCACCAAACACTGCCCCGGTATGCCTGTGATGCTACCGGATAGATGCCACCTTATGGATCCATTCCATCCGCTCTGCGTGACATAGCACATTGAGCTCACGAGGCGCTGCGGGCAAATACGGCAATATCTGGCCTCTTCAATCTTGAGAACGTCAGAATTTCACAAGAGTTGGCGCCTAGTTATCATCATTCATCACGTCGTGCACACGAGAAGTCACAATCCCATGGTCTCAACGAGCCAAGGCTCAAGATCCACAGTCCATGGTCCATGCCCCCGTTCCATTGCAGCACTGGGCCCCGCCGAACCGCACCATCATCTCCCACCAGCAAAGCAAAAGATTAGGAGCCAATACTTCCCTTTGACGGTGTCAAATCTCTTGCATCTTTGTTCATTATGTTCAAGGCCACCCTGTCCCCTCCCCCTTCCCCCCGGTCAGTTCAGCACTCTTCAGCGCACCGCTCTCGCTCTCGTTCATCCCGCGAACTGGCGACTTGGAGGTTCTGACAGCCCTGCGCAGAGCGGCTTTCAACTCGTCATTACGTGGCGACACTTTAGCTCGGTCAAAGGGGCCGACAACCAACCCACGCGGCCTGGGGTTTGGCGGCACACCCTTCAGCCCGGGCCTTAAAAAAAGTCCTGGGGCGTCAACATGCGCGTGCTGCGGCGTTTCCCTGGACAGGGATTGTGTTCGATACGTTCCCTCTCATTTTCGATGTGATAGAGCTCCTTCAAATGCAAGGTACTTTGCACGGAAGGTTTGACGTTTGGGCTGGTCCGGATTGAGGATTTAAAAGACCAGGATCTCTCTTCTTCCCAGTGAAGCCAAGGCAGCACTCCCACCCAGACTTTGGTGAATCATTCCCATCTGACTTCATCGATAATGACCTATTATCGTTAGTGGATCCCAACACTATGCCCCGTGCAGGAAGATTTTGATTATGGGCGTCTTCTGAGACAGGCTGGTTGGAACGCAAATCCTGCCCACCGACGCCGCTGTATGCACGTCTCGCCTTCGCGAGTACGCTGATCTCAGAACGCCGCAACACCAAGTACACCAGAAGTATTATCCCTAGATTTACCGGGACTGACAAACTGTTTTTCTGGTGCGCATCTCTTGGCCGCCAACCGCATTTAGATACATGGGGTAATAGTGTCCATAGGTACTTCGTATATGGCCTTTACCTAAGCCTCACGTGATGGCGAAATGAGGATTGTTGATAACCATCTGGCGCACCGTATGCACTATTCCAAAATGAGATGGGATCCTAGAGCTGACCGTGGCATTCCCGAGGTTCTCACCTTGAATTCAATTGCATATCTCGGTACTTGGACCGCCTAACGGCCTGAGGTTTTAAAAATTCCTTGGTTCTTGAACCCTCGCTTTTGCGCCTAGGCTAGCAAGTTGATGGCTCACTCGCCATGTTTGGGGTTTGTGCCTTCAGGCGCATTTTCATTTCCGCATAAAGCCAACTTCTCATCCCTACGTATGCGTCAGTACTTCCTACATACCCTCCCAACCTGTGGCTTGCTTCTGTGCCTCTCGCCCTGCACGACATTCTTCCTCGGATGCCCCACTCGCTCATCTTCAGACTGTGACAAGCAGCCACATCCCGCCAATCAGTTTCTCGCCCCCGAATCAAATCCTTCCTGTAACATTTTTTGGCTCATCAAGGTGACATACAGATGTACGTACTTCTCTACTATCAAACTCCCGAGGCCACCGAAACTTCACCGACTTGTCACCATGCCGTCTCCCCATTCAGTGCCGACAACAGCCCACTCCAGCTAGAATTGCGCCCGTCGGCCGAGTCCCACAAGCACAACCTCCCAAATTCTCAGCATGTACGAAGTACGGCGTCCCGAGCATTACCGATCAGTTGGATGCGACAGTGAATCGCTGTTCCTTTCCGGGGCATTGAATTACTACCCTGAAAATGGTATCGCGATACACCGGGTTGTCAACCTGCCGTTTACCATTGAGACGTCTCGATTGACTTTAGATTCAATATAGTTATGCCACCTAACCGACAATCTGGCAAGTCGTAGACCCTCCATCACTGCCGAATTGCAGCTGCATGTTCAAGACAAGACTTAGTCGCTTATTAGCTCAAGCCGTGCATCTTACACTGCATGCCGCAGGAACAAAGCTGTTATCGTATGTATGTGACCAAGCTACGGTTTTTAATTGCTTGCATCCATGCTGGTGTTGCAGAGGTCGTAGCTATTTGCTTCATTTAACAGCCCGCGGTTTCGATTCATGGTTCTCAACAAAACGGTAACTAACTCGAAGAATACAAGTCCACGTTCGTGAGAGTCTCGAGGGCGGTGGCAGCGTCTCCACATTCAAAAACGTCCCCTTACATGGCTGGTCCATGCGATACCGGTACGCAAGCCACCAATATCGAGATCATTCTAAACAAACTCTCGAGGTTTTTAAGTACGCCTTCAGCGATTAAGTACCACGCAAGTTGCGCTTCCGCCACAATGAACGGCCAAGTGCTCAATATCTTTACTATCCCCAAATAAGCATTGGTACCAAGGCAGGAGCGTGCCGATAGAACAGCAGCTGGATGTACAAGGGAGCGGAGCTCTTGCGTTGGCTGCATTACCTATTTCTGCCTGAGGCTAAAATCGCAGCCCGTCTCATTAGTGGAGCACCGAGCCTCACAAGGCTACAGAGGACAGACAACACGCTTTCTAGAAATCAAGGGGGAATCAACCGGAAGAACACACAGCCGCGACACCAACATTAGCTCCATCGCTCGCCGACTTCTTAATCACGGATCACGATCAGAGTATTTCATGGCCACCTCTACCAGCTGATCGAGCCACAAATTCGTAATACTACTATCCATCTTATCGCCCACACCTTATCGTTGCCATAGTCACCTCACGCCAACCCCTCCTTTCTTCTTCGATTTCCTTTCTCTACGCTTCAGATTTCTCTTCGCCATGCCTCCACGGATAAATATCCCGCCCGTCACTCGAATCATTCTCATCGGACTGCTCGCCCAGTCCCTCCTAAGCGCCGCTATCCGCTACCGCCAATGGAACGAGAACACCCACATTGTCATCCCGTACCTAACGTTGGTGCCACAGCTTTCTATCATCTATCCCTGGACTTTCCTCACTTCCACGTTTGTCGAGAGTAACGTTTTTACGCTTGGAATTGCTGGTGCAACATTGTTCTATGGTGGTCGCTATCTAGAGAGAGCTTGGTCGTCGGCCGAATTGGCCAAGTTTCTCGCCCTCGTGTCTTTGGTTCCCAACTTCCTAACCCTCTGTGTTATGGTCACCTTCTTTACCTTGACCCGCAACGAGAGCTGGACGTATGTACCTCCCAAACTCCATCGCCGTCACACATGAACTGACAAAGAAACAGTCTGACAGTTATCTCTGGTACAATCCCGGTTCAAATTGGATTCCTTGTCGCCTTTAGCCAGCTCGTCCCTGCTCACACCGTGACCCTTTTCCGCGGTATCTTGTCTCTGAGAGTACCTCGATTCCCGCTATTGTATATCGGCACCGTGTTCCTCTTGTCGCTTACTCCTTTGCTTAACCGAGCTGCATTCTGGCTCGCTTTCTTCGGTTTCCTTACCAGCTGGACCTACCTCCGATTCTACAAAACCGTATTCCCCGATCTCGATTCAGCCCAGCCCACCTCGCTACGTGGAGATGCAAGCGAGACTTTCGCCTTCGCCGAATTCTTCCCTGGTCCCACCAAGCCATTCGTCGCCGCTCTTTCCGATCAAGTATTTGGTGTTCTAGTAGCCATGCGAGTGTGCACTCCATTCTCTCACGCCGGCCACTCAAGGAACGACAGCATCAGCCACCGAAGCGCTCCTGGAGGCGCTCGCGCAGAGGCTGAGAGACGGCGAGCGATTGCCTTGAGGGCTCTAGATCAACGACTTCATGCAGCAACCTCAACGACCCGATCATCCTCACAACCCCCAATCCAACCCTCAGGCCCGTCGGTGCAGACTCAGCCGCAGCCGGCAACACAAACAGCTATGACCTCACAGCCCGGCCCTTTACTGGGCGAGACCAAATTCGAACCTGACCACGACGACTCAAAGAGCTGAAGCGATGCCTAATCTAGGCGTGTAGCATAGATGATACGAAGTTGGGTGTGTCGGTTGTACGATTTTTACTAATATCCTGGAGGAAGAGCTGGAGTTGGAGAACAGCGTGTTTGCGCTAGCCATGAAATTTATTTTTACTATTAGAGAGCCGACTCATTGATACAAATCACTGACCGATTGCATGGTGTTTCCGGGGAATTTCTTCATGTGTACTTTCCACGCTGTCAGTATGCGATTTGAATCTGGGCCTTAGCAATTTGCAGGTGTGAGATAGGATAGAGTATCAAACACAAACACATCTACACGAGTCCCCCATATGAGTTGCATCCTGTTCGATCCGGCCATCTTTCCAATTGGATTCTAGCACTTTCGCCGCCAGCCGTTAGAAAGACTGAGTGATTTGTCGTGCTACATTATTCGCTGCGTTTCCTTCCCATTGGTGAACGTGGTGGTAGCCGAAGATGCCCAGCTCGTCTTCCTCCAATCTGACAGGCTAGATTGGGAATGGTCTGGGTCACACGCCTCGTTGGGGCATTTAAGTTAGTCAGGGCGTGGGATAATGGTTTTAATCTGAGGTCATGAAGAAGTTTGTACGTTGGGAATGGTTTGAATACAGTGTCTACGCAACACTCGAGAGATGTCACCCTACGTACTTCTACAACGAACGATAGATCCTCCCATAACTGCGTTCAGGTTGAGGTTGGGTGAAGGAACGGGCAGACGCTCCGGAATCGTCACTACCGGGATTAATTCTCTCAGTTCTTCAAAGCCCAGGCAATTAAAATCCAGGTCAATAAGGCCTGTGGTCTGATACAAGTTCCCCTATCCTTCAATAAACATCCACACAAAGAGCGATCTTCCTAACAACTTATATGGTTCAGCAGCGTTTACACTCTCCCATAAATGGTCCACCTATTTAGATCTCAGTAATTATTGAGTCTTCTGTGACATCATCGTCTTAACCAATCTAGGGTTTAAACGTCAACTAGTTATTTCGAGTCCCGCAGGGTCAACTAAGTCAATCACTTATAAACTTCCTATATATGATAGGACTTCATTATGTCTTGAAGGGGAGCCGAAACATTACATGAACGGGAATATATTATTTGCGACAGAGTCAAAGGATGATTCCACAAACTTAGCAAAGCTCATTTAACTAGCTCTGAGGGCAAATAGCTAACATACCCTAGATCATGATGCAACTCATTATGAGCAAGTCACATAAGACTCTAAAAATCCAATACCAAGGAGCTGAAATTAGTTGCCAAACACATAGTGAATAGCAAAAACTTGTTTCAACGTCATAGTTATGCATTTGCTTAATGCCGCGCAAGCAGTGCATTGAGGCAGAGTTGAAGGTTTGGCACGAAGGTTTACAGCTTGGGAGTTTTGTCCAGCTGCTTACGCGAGCGAATTTGCATAGGACGAGTGCATCACATATGGTGGCCGTGAAAGGGGGTTTGCGATGAGATAAAGAGGAAGAAGAGATTGCTCCTGGTGACGTGCATCATTCAAGATTAGCCAAGGAGGCTAAACCAACATTATAAAAGTACATGAAGCTTCCCGGGGACATAGATCAAGAAGCTCCTTCCTGTCCACCCCTTCAATATTCGCATGGTATACATGTCCTATGTACGGAGCTTTTCCCATACTCAATTTTTTTTGTCCAAGGTAATCGTGTAACCGCCATGCAACAGAAAGTGACCATCATGAGAGGAGCATTATACACTTTGAGCCAACGCCAACCGAATACCCCCACCAAATAATTATACACGCGATTTATGACTCGACGATATTTATGTTGATTTATTTGTTCTTAACGACACCGACCTTGGCGGCACGTAGGACTCGGCCGTTGAGCTTGAAGCCCTTCTGCTGGACGTGGAAGACAGTGTTGTCCTCCTTGTCGGGCTGGGGGGCCATGAATGTGGCTTCCTGCTCGTTGGGGTTGAACTTTTCACCCTCGGGGCTTAGTCGCTCGAGACCGTGCTTCTTAAGTGTGTTCATAAGGATCTCCTCGGTCATTTTGAGACCCTCGTAGAGGTTGGCAAGGTCCTGGAGATGCTCAGAGCGCTCTTCGACATTGAGCTTCTCATGGGGAACCGTGGTCAGGGCGCGGTCAAGGTTGTCGACACTGTCGACAAGGTCCTTGGCGAACTTCTGGATGGCGAAGTCGCGGGCAGTCTTCACCTCGCGCTGGGTGCGGTCCTGAAGGTTGCGGAAGTCGGCGACAGTGCGAAGACATTTATCCTGTGTATTCAAAGTCAGAATCTGAGATTCAATGGGGTGTAAGAGTAAATGCGTACCTTCCAGTCTCGGGCCTCGGTCTCCTTCGCCTCGAGGGCCTTCTTTAGCTCGGCAATAGAATCGGCCTCGGTGCCAGCCTCCTTGTTCTCGGACTTGCCCTCCTCAGCGGCCTTGGTGGTCTCAGTCTCCTTCGCATCGCTGTACCATCTTGACACAGCGGGCTGAGCAGCTCGCAGGGCGAAAGCGGGCGCAGACTGAAATTGCGATTGAAGAAAAGGACGGGCGGCAGTAGCTCGGGGAGCGGCGCGGATGGCGCGAGAAGAAGAAGAGATGGCTTGTCGGAACATTGTATGGTATTAGAAGGTATTAGATGATTGAGGTGAGGAATTGGAGAAAGAATAGCCGAAGGAGGTGGAGGGCCAAAACCGGTGATTTCAGGTGAAAGTGGCTTTATTATCGCGAAGGTTCTAGGTTCTGGAGACTGAAATTTTAGCTGTCGGCATGATGGACCGGCGCCGGCTACGGCCGGGGAGCTCTTGGGTACGTACGTTTCTGAGCGGATCAATGATGGCCCGTTACAGCTTTATCGGAGAGTATACGCCAACCAGGGCCAGCAAATCTGCTTTATCGGGCCCCATTTTTTCCGCTATTTGGCCTTACGTCGTGCTCTGGCAACCTGGAGTGGAGGGAGGGAAGGCTAGAGCTCGTTGTCAGTGTGCCTCATCCATCTCTACAACTCCAACACAGTTGACAAAGCATTCCACCTCCCATCGACGCCGACATCGCACCAATCACGCATTCAAACCCCCCACGCATCATCATCATCAACCTAACGAACCCCTTCCTCCACACGCGCACGACACTCATTCATAATGGCGGCGGGCGAATCGGCGAGGGTCCAGGAAGCCCAGAAGCTCGCCAAGTCAGATCCCCAAAAGGCTGAGGCCATATACAAAGAGATTATCTCCAAGGCGCCGAACGCTACATCCGACACTGCCACTCGCGAGTATGAGACGGCTTTGATAAGCTTGGGCGGGCTGTACCGCGACCAGAAGTGCGCATCCTGTCCATACACCAGTCACACCAAGCCGCTGACAACAGAGCAGGAAGACGCAAGATTTAGTAACCCTCGTCAAGGAGAGTCGATCAGTGTTCTCTTCTTTCGCTAAGGCCAAGTCATCAAAGCTGGGTGTGTTCTGGTTCCCCGGGGGGTGATGCTTGCCCCGCAACCGCCGTATATGTTTACTAACTCGGCGAGACAGTCCGCCAACTGCTCGACTTGTTCAAGGAAATCCCCAACAGCAACGAAATCGAAATTGCCGTCACCAAGGACTGTATAGAATGGGCCACCGCTGAGCGTCGGGCCTTTCAGCGTCAGGACCTCGAGGTTCGCCTCGTTAACCTGCAGATGGCCAAGCAGTCCTACTATGAAGCGCTTGGTCTAATCAACGGCCTTCTCCGCGAGCTCAAACGCCTCGACGACAAGCTCCGACTCGTCGAAGTTCAGCTCCTCGAGTCGAGAGTCTACCACGCGCTCGGCAACATCCCCAAGTCTCGTGCCGCCTTGACCAGTGCACGAACTAGCGCCGCCAGCGTCTACACCCCTCCAATGCTTCAGGCCAACCTTGATATGCAGAGCGGCATGCTCCATGCCGAGGACAAGGATTTCAATACTGCATTCTCTTACTTCATTGAGGCCCTCGATGGTTACCACTCCCAAGACGAGAGTGCGAAGGCCCAAGCTGCCTTGCAATACATGCTTCTCTGCAAGATTATGTTGAACCTAGTCGACGACGTCAACCAACTCATGACCTCGAAGCAGGCCCTCAAATACGCCGGCAAGAACCTCGAGGCTATGAAGGCCATTGCCCGCGCACACTCGAACCGATCCCTAGAGGAGTATGAGCGTGCCTTGTCTTCGTACCGCTATGAACTTGGCAGCGACGCTTTCATTCGCAACCACCTTCGCCGTCTCTACGACGCCATGCTTGAGCAGAACCTTATCAAGGTTATTGAGCCCTTCTCCCGAGTTGAGATTGATCACATTGCCAAGATGGTTGGCTTGGATACCCAACAGGTGGAGCGGAAGCTATCCCAGATGATTCTCGACAAGGTCATCATTGGTGTTTTGGACCAAGGCGCTGGCTGCCTTATCATCTTTGATGAGACGCAGCGAGATGAGTCGTACGATGCGGCTTTGTCGACAATTGAGAAGCTGAGTAACGTGGTGGATGTATTGTACACAAACCAGGCCTCCATGCTGGAATAGAAGGGGACACTAAAGGGACGAGGGCGTCGTGTATTGTAATATGACACAGTAGATTAGGCGTTTCTAGAGGGACGGACTCGTCTACAACTGAATCATTTCATCGCTAGTTCATTTTTCGCTACCTGATGCTCATGGGTCTGTTAACTAACAGACGGGCATCTTGATGCTACCCATACCTTTTGGGTACATATATAAACGATGCAGCAGTGATATCTCAGAAATGACACATCCAACGCCTTGCCAACAATGCAAATACCAAACAATATTCAACTCCTTCCTTGATAAACAATATGCTTGGGCGTCATTCAGTGAAACATAACTCGTGCAGGCTTCTCTACAACACCACGACTCCTTCTTTCCTCTCCCAAAATCAGAGCGAACAGGCGCTTGACCAAGGCGGCCTCATCCCAGCTGCCGACCTCGGCCTTGAAAGCATCAACGCAATCTAGGTGCCAGCGCTCCAGTGTCATGGCCTCGCCCTGGCTCTTGACAGTCTTGCCAAGGAATTTATCTGCCCGGTGCTCATAGTTAAAATCAAAGGGGCCCGCCCGCCTTAGCTGCAGCAGCTCATCCATGAAGAGCCAGTGTCGTCGAGACCAGACGGTCTGAGACAAAGGCTCGGGCTGCGGTGATTTGGCTAATGGTGATGCATCGGACATGGAGACGTCCGAGGCGATGGTGTGATTCTCCTTATCAAGTGTTTGCGCAGGTGGCTGTGGTTGCTGGGGCGCAACGCTAGCTTGAGACACTGCTGATGAGTTGGAAAGTCGACGCATCTGGCGAGCCTTTACCTGTTCCACAGGGGAAAGGACGCTGCTTGTAAATTCGACCACACGACCTGGAGTGTGAGGCTTTAGGGGTGAACGCAGACTCGACTTGATTGGAGAGGCGTTCTTTGGAGGCAAGGGCCGCAAAAGTGGTCGATGAGCCTCTGGAGAGGCCTCACTGGCGACTGAGGTCTCTTGCTGCCACCTTTGGATATCCGCATGAGACAGCTGCATCCGCGGAGGAGTAGGAACACCAGATCGTGTGGATGACTTGAAGAAGGACGCGTTTGGCTGCTTGGAACGGGGTGTAAAGTTTTGTTTCTGCGGCACGGAGGCCATCCCGACATCATTTCCCGCCTCTTCTTCAGTACCCTGAAGCGAAGAAGGGGTTTCTTGTCTCGCTTCTTGCTGTCCATGCCGAACTGGGGAGAACAGATCCATTCGAGAGCTGGCTCGAGGTTGGAACTCCTTCTGTGTGACTTGCGGGAACATGGAGCTGGTAGGCAGAGTCGGTGCAGTCTGAATGGGCTCTGGTTCTGGCACAATGGGTTTGGTTCCGAGGACGCTGCTTGCATTGAAAGGAAGAAGCTTCTCTGCTAGCATGCCGGGTATGGCAGCTGGTGAAGAGAAGAAAGAGGAGAGATCAAATCGGTTCGCCTTATTTGCTGATTCTGGTGCGCGGTTTGCTTCTTTTGTAGCCTCTTTTTGCGCAAGCAAAGAGAATTCATCAACCTGAATTTCTTCTGGCATAGCCTCCTCTGTCCTATGTACGCTGGACACTGATGCCTGGATAACTCCTTGTTCTTCTCTTGGTGAAATCGTAGGCACATCTCTTTGCGGGCTTTGCTTTGCCTGCTTCGTCCATGGGCTTGGCAAGCCACGTCGTCTTTTCCCGAAAGGCTGCTGCCGAGCCGTGCGAGGTGTCGTCCGCTGCGCCTCAAATTCCCAAATATCTAAATCATCTTCCTCCTCTTCCTGAGGCGATTCATTTATTTCGTTAACTACCTCACGACTCTCCGATCGATGACGAGGGACTGAAACCCTTGTTTCTTCGGTTGTTGTAAAATCCTTAAGGGGGACATCCCCTCGCAGGTTTGCACTGATTGGCCCTTCATTGACAATCCAGCTCATCTGCACATCGTCTGGGGGAGTAATGCGCATTGAGCTAGCTGTCGAATCTACAGGTGACTCCTGGGCCATCTGTACCGCTGAGCGTCCACTACTCCTCTCGAGTGCCTCCATAAAGCTGATTTGACCAGTGTGTCTGGTAGCTGAGCTAAAAGGATCCTCATAGACTTGGCTAGTAGGTGGAACCTGTGTCACTGATGGGAATGCCAAAGGCCTTCTTGGGCTTGAACTCATTCGTCGACCAACTTGCGCGTCCGTTGCCGGCGGTCCCAGTTCTCTAGTCACCGAGCTTCTAAAGGGGCTTCGCAGCTGGTTGTCACGAGGCTCGGGTGATGGAGGATCTGATGTGACACTTTGCAATGCCCGTCCAGCTCGCACAATAGGAGACAACAGAGGCCGTGAGACTTTATCTTGCACAATCTCTGGGGGGGCTAATGACTGCGGCTGTTGAAGTGGAGAGGTCAATTGATTGACTGGGGTCACCTCTGGCCAGGGAACATGGCTATTCGGTGATGGTTCGGCGGGCTGTGGCTCCAAGATTTCAGGAACCACTCCAACGTCT
Organism: Mariannaea elegans; assembly: GCA_930272665.1. Taxonomy (NCBI): domain Eukaryota; kingdom Fungi; phylum Ascomycota; class Sordariomycetes; order Hypocreales; family Nectriaceae; genus Mariannaea; species Mariannaea elegans. Next base: position 956,083 of record CAKNEU010000002.1, on the reverse strand, counting down.
GGCAACTCTTCCTCCACGTCCTCAACAACGTCCTCCACAATCTCAGGCACATCCTGGGCAGGCGATTCAGAGGCAACCAGTGGGGAGGAGCTTCTTTGTGAAGTAACTCCTATTGAGCCTTGAGACTCTTGAGTTGACTTTGCCTGATCACCTGCTTCAACCTCAATTTGAGGAGGAGTATTATCAGGAGTAGGAAGGCGGCCACCTTCAGATCGAGATAAGTGGCTTGTGTTCGAGGCCATTGTTGCCGCGTATTGGTCTTCGACTAGTTGAGATGGCTGTATACCCTCCATTTCCTCGTTATCCTCAGTAACTACCTCAACTGGCAGGAGTTCCTCGGCAGTGTCGCCCAGGGCATCGTCATCTTCTGTAGGCTCACCATCCACGAAAGCCACACGAGGGCGGTGTGGAGTTGCAGCTTCAAGAACATCCCCTGGAATTTCCGAGAAAGAATCGTCGTCCAGGTAAGATGCCCCTTCACTGAAGTGTGAGGGCGTTCTTTGTGGAGAAGGGCTTGGTACAGCTGGCGCATCCTGCTTCTCAGCTCTAGCCGTTGGAGGGCTATCGTCGGTCTGTCTTGCTTTAAACTTCAGAAGTTGGTGCCTCAGAGGGGAAACATTGCCTCTTCGAGGACTCCGCAGCCATCTCGGTGATAGATTTCGATTTGGCGAAAATGGTATTGGGGGTCGAATAACCGGCTTTGGGGGCTCCTCCGCCGCCGGCTCAGAAGAGTCAGACCTAATAGACACAGATTCGAGAAGTCTAGTCTCGGAGTCAGACGCAATGTGCTCAGGCTCATTCTCCACACCGTCGGTGAATTCTGGCTTGGTATGTTCGGGTTCAATTTGGGTATCATCCATATATTCAGGTTCGATATGATCGAGTTCGATGGACTCGGGCTCAAGAGGCTGTGTGTTATGGACTCCTTCGACACGTTCAGAAGGATGATTCTCGGATCCAGTTTGCTCTAACTCGATGGTCTCAGGTTCAACAGGCTCTGTGTCGATATGAGCTCTTTCAATATGTGCAGAAGGGTGACCCTCGAATTCAGCTTGCCCATGCTCGGCCTTGTCGAGCTCACTGTGATCCGACTCGACGTAACCAGGCTCAATTCTCTCAGATTCGAAGTTCTCGGGTTCGCTGAGGTTAATCCCCAGAGGTTCGGAAGGCAAAAATGATTCATGAGCGACTATTGCACCTGCAATCTCGCTTTGTTCATCATGCTGCTGGACTGATTTGCGAAGTGATTCACGCAGTGATTCCAAAGTGTTGTTGATAATGAGACTGGTTTCATCCCCAAAATCGGCTTCTGCCGGTACGTTTACAGAATTGCGTAGTGAAGGGAGCGAGTCCATGAAAATCATACTAAAGTCCTCGCCTTGCGCAATGGTATCGTTGTTATCGCGCCCAGGCTCACTCGGTGGTTCATTCACTGATGAAATATCACTCCCAGCGGGTGCAAGATATCCAAAATCACCTGCCTGAGAGCTGTTGTAGTCAGATTCGGAGGAAGAAGGGGCTCGTGTTGATTGTGTCGCTCTCGAGACTCGAGGAGTAGGTTCGTCATCCAAGGTTGCCATCCAAATATCTGAGTCTGCTTCAGACCTGGGCTCAGCGGGTATCGGAACAGGGGCCTCGGGTTCATATGCTTCCGAGGGAGGAAGAGTGATCAGAGTCACCTCATTATCTTCTTGGGATTCGGCGTCGTCATTCAGGGCGAGTTCCGGTAATTCGCTAGTCATATCCATCGACTCCTCGGGAGCCAGGGCCTGCCGCCGCTTTCTTCCTCTAGATATTGATGCAATTCCCCGCGCTGGCTCGATACCTAGTTCGCTAGAAGGCTCCGCGTTTCGATTCTTGGGTGGCCTGCCACGTCTCGTGGATCTAGGTGTTGGTTGGGGTTTAGGCTCCTCAACCCCCTCTCCCTCTCCAGATTCCGTCTTTCGTGGCCGCCGTGGAGTCCTCTTGATGGGAGTTCCAGCTCTCCTCTTTGTTCCAGTACTAGGGATTGGTGTACCATTAGACTTTCGCGGTCGACCACGACGTCGTGGAGTCGCGTTCACGTCCACCATTTCCTCCTCAATCGTCTCCTTTAACGGCACGACGGTGGTAGTCGCACGCTCTCGTTGGCGTATTGTAGGCATAGGGCTTGAAGATTGGAAGAGCTTTCGTCGAGTTCCGTCACCGCTTGTAGTCGCGGCCGTGCCCTCTGTTTCAACCGTGACCAATAGTCTTTGTGGTGCTTTATTGTCGCCCACTTCCAGCTCGAACGTTTGTTTCCGGGGGGAACTCTCTCTTGAAATAAAGCGATCGGACCGAAGACTCCGGGTAACACTCCTTGTGACGCGATTCACTGAGGAGGGCATGATCACCGCTTCGGTCGCGGAGTCGTTGAGAGGATCTGGTGACGACATGATATCCACGCTCGGCGTGGTAATATCGGCGAAACTGTGCCAGCGGATGCTGTAGGATTGGGGGTGAGCGGCTGCCTTTCTCCGTCGTGACATTGACATGCGCTGTCGTCGGGGTGGTTATTATGATGTTAAAACATGGATCGCGCACGTAGCCAGAAGCGCATGGCTGTAGTGCGTGCAAGGGTTCGGGAGGCGAAACTAATGGTTCTTTGTTTACTTAGAACTGAATGAGGACTAGTCACGAGCGAGCCCGCAACTTTTGTTTCTCCATTTTCCGAGGCTGTGTTGCGAACTACCTTATGTCAGACAATTCTGACATCAGGCGGGCGGCACGTACCTGTCTCTGCTGAGTCATGACCCCTCGCTCGTTCTTTCCCTGTTTTGGATACAGAAAGGCATGTAATCCGGGGTCATCCGGTAGCTTGTGCACGAAAGCACCGGCAAATCGCTTACCCCCACCATATCACATGTAGACAGAAGCCAGCGCCGATCCAGCACTACGTAAAGCGACCAGGAAGGGAAGGCGGCGCGCATTCACCGTCGGCTTCGGAATCTGGGTCCGCGACCTCGGCTCGTTGCTGCGCTCGCCGCGTCTGTGACATTTGCGCACCTGAGATGAGCCTAACCCGCGGTACACTCATTCTGTGACATATTCGACTTGAAATATAATATTTCCCTAGGCCCCCTAGCCCTGACAGCCCCGCGATCGTTCTTTCCCCAGTATTCGGGTTTTCGCCACGGCTTGCTCTTTCCTTGGTCATTGTTTCCATGTTCCTATCTGTCTCAGCTACAAATCTATTCTGAGCTCCTTGTTCATCTCTCCCGCTTAAACTTCTCCGAGAGAGCTCCTTTCGTCTACATTTCCATCATCCACAATCATGTCTACCAAGGCTCTCAAGGCTCCTATTCCTCAGAACGACAATGTCGCTCATGCGCTCGCTGGCGCGGGAGGTGGCATCTTGTCCATGATCCTCACGTATTACTCCCTTTTCTTTCCAATCACGACTCAACCCCATTAACATAGCTCTAGATACCCTCTCATCACCCTCTCCACTCGCGCCCAGGTCGAGTCCAAGAAGGCCGAGAGCAAGTTTATCCAGGCTGTGCAACAGATCGTCGCTCGCGAAGGTGTTTCGGGCCTCTACTCCGGTATTAATTCGGCGTTGTTCGGCATCAGTATTACCAACTTCGTCTACTACTACTGGTATGAGTGGACCAGGGCCTTCTTCGAGAAAGCTGCGGCTAAGGCTGGTCGCGCCAACAAGAAGCTCACCACAGTCGAGTCCATGATTGCCGGTGCTATCGCGGGATCTGCCACCGTCATTCTTACTAATCCCATTTGGGTCGTCAACACTCGAATCACCACTCGCGGCCGGGACAAGGAAGCCGATGTTGAGGCTGGCGGGGCCACCAAGCCCGCCAAAGCCCCTGGTACCTTAGCCACCCTGATGTCGCTGCTCAAGAACGAGGGTCCCCAGGCCCTCTTTGCCGGTGTCATCCCAGCCCTTGTCCTAGTCATTAACCCCATTCTTCAGTACACTCTGTTCGAACAGATGAAGAATTCTGTTGAGAAGAGACGCAAGATCACTCCTACTGTCGCCTTCTTCCTCGGTGCCTTGGGCAAGCTCTTCGCCACTACCGTGACCTACCCATACATCACTGTTAAGAGTCAAATGCACGTCCAGACCGACAGTAACAAGAAGGAGGGCATGTTCAAAGCTCTTTCTCGGGTTATCCGTGAGGAAGGATATGCGGGTCTTTACAAGGGTACGTTTTTCGCGATCGCTATTTCGCTTCGGCGCATACGCTAACCCAAGCCACAGGCATTGGACCAAAGGTCACCCAGAGCGTGTTGACAGCCGCGTTACTATTCGCGTTCAAGGATGCTCTTTACGAACAGACCGTTCGTCTTAGGATGTCCGGTGCTCGCAAAAGCCTTGCCACTTAAGTGAAGCTCGGCTTGCTTTCTAACTCAATGACAACTAGACACGGCATGGAAGGTTACTGCGCTTTCCGATGCGAAGTCTCGGCAGTCATTCCACTGTCATCGAAAGCAGTTTACAGGTGGATCTCAGGATTTAGAATAGTTTCAGTTGCAATGCTAACATAGGGATAGCAGGGTAGGATATACAGTCAGAATCACATTGTATAATCACATTGTACCGAAGGAGGTGGGCATGGGATTTGGATACCAAATGTCTATTAAATGAATATGAAAAACTATGAATACACATACGGCGCAAGTCCTTGTATGTCATCCGCGTTTATCCAGCTTATATAAACTAGATGGGGGTGATCTTAGGCACGACCCACCAATTGTGGTAACACTTATCCGGAGTTGGTACTTCGGCCTTGATCTTGAGCTCTCCCGTCGCAAGCGAGTTCTGCAGCCCCTTTCGCACGGCCGATATTGCAATCCCTATCATGATACTCGATCTAAGGCAGTTCTTCGTTGATACCAGCCAACGATCATGGGACCCAACAGAGAAGGCCTTCTCTTCAGTAAGTTTGCTTAGCCGCTCGAGGCCATCCTTGGCTCCTATGTTCGCATTCTCTGCATAATCTAGCAGAGTCGGTGTCGAGGTCTCTGGTTGTGTTGACTCAGCTGTAAATTCTTCAAAAGTAGGCAGGGCCGGAAGACCGATTGGTGCAAAGGGTCGCATTCGCAAATCATAGCGAAGATTGTCGTTACTCAAGGGTCGAGGAGGAGCCTTGACAAGTCCTAGTCGCATCAGAGCGGTATAGAGAGCAGACAGGGAGTAGGCCAACCGCCACGTCACTGCGGCTTCTAGCCGCTGCAGCACAAGAAATGAAAGACACCGGTCCAACTGGCGTTTTGCGGTAGCATCCGAAGCCCTGGGCGAGGCCGCAAAATCTTTCGCTTGCTGTCGAATAGTGGTATTAAGCCTGACCAAGTGCTGGACTCTCCAGTCGGCAAGGTAGTTAAGATACCAATACATGCCTCGATATTCATCTTGCTGGTAGACTTCAAGCTCGAAACCTAACTGAACGATCCATTCCATTAGTCGTAACTTAGTAAGATAAGTCCACGAAGAAAGAGGCAGAGAATAGGTCTCGACCGCGGAGCCACCAACTTCCACCTTGATCGGGACCTCGTTCGTCTTGATTTGAATAAGCTCGTCAATACCCTCAGCATCAACCTGCAGGCTCTCCCAATCTCGGATGATGTGACACAGCGTGCGTCGTACTCGACATCTATTCTGGCAAAAGGTGCGGAGTACATCCAGGAATGGTTGTGCAGCTGTCTGTCGAAATAGCTCCATCTGTTGGGAAATGATGAAGCGAGGGTCTTGCACAGCTTCGACCTCGTCATTATCTCGATCGAGTCTAAGATTGGCAGGCATTGACACGAGAGCGAAGTCATCATCCATGATCTGGCGGATGCTCATGGATCCCAGAATCTCCATTTCGTGGAAAAGAAATGTCTGTAACAATGTGCGCACAAAAATCAGAGGCTGGGGTTTTTTTGCCTGAAATGTACACACAAAAGTCTGGTTTTCCTTAGTAAGGGTGAAAGGTTTCTAAGTTCCTCGTTACTTACCTGGAGACACTGAGAATTGGTATAAGTAAGAACATCCATCAGTTCAGAGCCATCTTGGAAAAGCCTCTTCAGATGTTCGAAGGCGTCCTTGAATTCGATTTGAACAATCGGTCTAGGAGGCATGGTACTTGCGAGGTTCCTTTGCAACTTTGCACTGAAAGCTTCATCGACCGGCTTACCCAATGAGTGAGAATTTCCAATGTCCGGAATGATGGTGATAGCAGCCTTCCAGGGCCCTCGCGCTGTTTCGGGATCATGCATGTACTCTGGACATTCGACAGCCTTAAGGAACAGATAGCGCAGCTGGAGCCTGTTATCAAGAGCCTTTGTCATCTCGGGACCGAGCTTGAGGCTCTCTGCCCTTATTAGAAGTCGTGCCTCAAGCACGGCAGCCTCGACAGCTTCGGTCGGTATGTCGAGCAAAAGCTTACGGTTGTAGGTGTTCGTGACAAAATCCTCCTCCTTTCCCCCCTCGTCAGCACAACCGAAACCAAAATGCGATACCCATACATACCTCATAAAAATGCTCGTTTCGGATTCTTTGATTGACAAAGCAGCATGCCTTCAGCATTCCCAAGCAATACGCCCTCAAGATGGCAAGCATAGGCTGTTCGTCAGAAGTCTCTATTTTATCCCGAACAAAGTCGGCCTCATCTATCTTCTTCGGGACTGGCATCAAAAGAGACTCGACATAAACGCTTGTGAACAAGGTTTGAGATAGCGGGTATCCCAGGTGCCAAGCCATCTGCCATTAGTTAGAGAATAGAATCGGCTTCGCGAAGGAGGAGGCCTGACCTCATGACACAAAAGCTGATCTATTATCCCAATCACCTCTTCAGGGGTAAGAGGTCGTGAGACATCATATGACTCTTCCAGGTCCTCCTCTGACTGGACGCATCCGCTGTCCATCTTGGGATCCATGATCTGGAGTGCTATCAGTCATGGGCTCTTGGTCTAACAAGCCTAGTGAGTCTCTGTACTCACCTCAAGAGCGGCAACGGACTCAAACAATGTGAAGAATCCATCCTTGACGAGTTCACCAGGTGCCAAAGCTGGTGTGGTTAGCCGCAGCTTCATGGACGAAACGACGAGGACGTACTCTGGACGGCTTTTGAGAATTTGTCCGTAATGTCAATAGTGGTAATGCCTGTAGACGTGATTTCACCACGCGGCGCAGGATTCGGCGGAGCTGGAGGCCCAGACTCCTCGGCCAGAGAAAGCCTCGCGATATCTGGAGCCATCAGTCAGACTTTTGATCGCATCACAGATAAGGTGCGCAAAGACCCACCATCTGGGACCCCAAACCCGAAGTCGGACATAGTAAAGATCAAGGGCGACGCTGCACCGCATCCAAACTAATAAATCGGATGGGAGGAGAAAAAGACAAGAGGACGGAGTTTTCACGGGTTCTAGGTGACGGTGGTTCCAACTCTGATACCTCAGTCACCTTACTTTGGTACCTTAGGCAGTGTCCCAAGTCAGGCCTTCCCCATTCACATGCACTGCACTGAGATGACCTGCAAGAGCAAACTTAGTATCCTCTGTGAGCTAACTCAATAATTCAGGCGACTGTGGCCTGAATAACCGATCGTATGCGTGTGCGGTTTAAGAAAACATATGAATCAAGGTGCATATGTTGTGACACGGATTAAAGGGAAGAAACTCAACCTTCGGCTGGAGCCGGGTCCGTAAAAAAAAACATGATGAGCCAGCCTACCGCGTCTGCAGAGAAGCTGTGACCAAAAACTAGGCTCCACGGCGGGAAAGCAATCGACTCGACGAACAGCACTACTTTGAAATATTTTCAGGGGCACAATCGCAGGTTTCTTCTTGATAGATTGATACATTCATAGCAATCGAGGTCTTTATGATACAGTGGCACTAAGTGCATGCAGCTGGTTTGCCCCAGAGCATCGTGCTCATTCCATCATTTCAAGTTGAGCGGCAACCCGTCGGAGGTTCACGCTCCCATTATCCACGCGCAATCATCTCCGGGCTCTTCATTCCTTTAAGCAGAAGTCGTGGGGGCGGTGGAAGTGAGGTGCTTAGCCTCGCCCTGCTTGCCGCTCTGTTGAGGTATTATCCGTCAGTCTCTCGTCGACAACGATAGCATCACCGTCGACAGCTTACCTCCCACTTAGAGAAACGAAGGTCCATCTCACCACGGCGGTCGGCAAGAAGGCGCTTTTCCTCCTTGAGGCTTCGGCGGACGACACGGGCGGCGACGGCCAGGTATCGGTTATAGCTATTCGAAGGAGTTCTGAGGTTAGCTTTTCGGCTCGGAGGAAGGATAGATCGGGCCAGCATCGCAACAGGAGAGGCCAATTGTCGAATCGGCAGGGCGAGGGGTCAATTGACGTACGTCAGGCCAGCGGCTTTCCACGCAGCAGTCATTTTGGCGGTATTGGAGGATGAATTGAGAGGGAGGGATGGTCAAGAGATGGGTGATGATGGCTGAATCTTTGCTCCGAATTACCGGACAATGGCCGGCAGAGCTCAGCTTCATCGCCTGAGGCACCAATCAACCAATTGCTGAGCTAATCGGCTAGCCAACAGAGAAGCTGCAGAGCCGAGATTAGCGTGGTCACGTGGGTTGCAGGCGAGCTTAATCTGGAATTCCGACGCTTTTGAGGCCCGACTAAGGGAATTGAGATTATTGAGGCGGCGGGACGATGCAGGGAAAACCAATAATAGGAGATGGGCTGCTGGGGCTGACAGGTATACCGCATATCAGATGTACATCAGATCCCAGCAAAGATAGGAGGCGTTGGAGGTACCTGAATGCTAGTGAAGCGACAGGATGGCGTTTTCTCCCCCCAACTCGAGAGCTCTATTATGTCTGATTAGCAGGATCTTACTTCTACCCCATCTTCGTCGTTGTTCATGCATGATGGCTCTTTTCCTCTTTTCTTCCCCCATTGCAAGCGCAAAAATTTTACTGCCTTTTTGTGAAACTTAGTGCTAGGCCATGTCCTCGACCTACACGAGACGGAGGCGCCGTCCCCAGGAATTCACACTTCCCGACGGCAAAAAAGTAATTGCTTCACTGCCTGAGGACCTCGAGGATCTGAAGCGCAAGTATGGCAACCAACATGGAGTCCAGGTAGAAATTGTCGTCCACGGCTCACCTGAACATTCCCGATATCTCACTGAAACCCGAAATCATCACGAGAAGCGTCGTAGCCAGCTCCGCGAAAAACATGGCCCTGCCTTTGACGAATGGGAGGATGTGCAGAACCAGCTCAATACTGTCAGCACCGAATTGGAGCGTCTGAACACCAATACCGCAGGTTTGAACAGCAATTTTAACAAGTTCGGATACGGTGCCTATCTTCGAGCTTACGATAATGAAGAGGAAGCCGAGGGTCTAGCTTCGTCTGCAGCATCCATGTCGGATACCCTCTCGGTCGCGTCGAGTCGATCCATCCGACTAGGAGAGACGACCAAGATATTTAAGAAACCAGTCGTGAAGCAATGGTTTCATCAAGGTTTATTGTGGCGAGCTTCTGAGCAGACAGAAATTCAGGCCATCGAATTGTTCTTTGACCTGCTGTACGGTATGTGATCCTCGAGTTGGCCGGTGTGAATAGCGTCCTAAGTGCCCAAACAGTCGGGATTATCCATATCAACGGTGAACACATGTGGGCAGAACCCACCGGACATGAACTACTACGGTTTGCCGTCACGTTCATCATGTCATGGAAACTTTGGTCCGATCTCACCCTGACTCTGAGTTGGTTCGAGACGAATGACGTCTTTATTCGACTCGAAATTCTCTTTGAGATTGCTTGTCTCTTGGGGTACGTTTCCTACAGCAGGAGCATTCCCCTTCAATTACTGACCGACTAGATTCACAACCAACATGACCTACTCCTTTTTTGATGATGAGAGGCATAACACATATACGATGCTAGTGTCGTTCTATCTTGCTGCGCGTCTCAAATCTTTCTTCCACTTTGCCATGACCTCGTACTTCTTGCCCATGATCCGAGGTGTCATGATCTGCGAATGCATCAACATTTTGATCCCAATGTCTCTTTGGATCGCCAGCGTCCACGTCAGCATGCCCTCTCGCCTCGCACTCATATGGATAGCGCTCGCTTTGGACCTGTGGGGGCAGGCTATCCCCATTGGTCTATTCAGGTATGGACAAGCGGTTGGGGACAAGACCAGTCTCGGTAGGTTCTTCTCTGGATTCTTCGAGTTCTATCCAGCAAACAACATCGAACACAGAGTTGAACGGACCAATGCCTTTGTATCTCTTGTGCTTGGATATTCTGTGGTGGGTATCATGTTCCAGAGTTACGGGGGTTACACTGTCAATGGTTTCCTGGGCAAGGCTGTCCTTGGACTTGTCCAGGCCTTCATTTTTAATTGGATCTACTTTGATATCGATGGACATAACATCGATATACACGCTATTCGGCGCTCAGCCCCTTCCGGTGAGTCTACTCAGGCATCCCATGCGTTCCCTACCGCTGCTAACACTCGTCAGCCATCCTTTGGGGATATGCTCACCTACCCTTCATTATGGGCTATATCCTCGCCTCAACAGGACTGTCAAAGCTCGTTTTTACCACGGACACGCCAGGAACAAATCCAGAACAGTTATCCGAGGAGTATGCAGAGCGTGCTGAACCTGATATTCCCAATGGGATTCGCTTCTTTTACTGCCATGGCCTGGCAATCGCCCTGTTATTTATGGGCGTCATTTCAGCTTGCCACGAGCACCGCACACCTCCAACCCTGCGCTGGAGCAAGACGACCCGCCTTGCCATCCGAGCCGCTGTTTGTGTCATCTTGTTCTTCCTCCCGATGGCCAAGAGCCTCAACTCCCTTCACCTCATCTCCATTACCCTCGGGCTGTCCACTTGCATCCTCTTAGCCGAGCTATTTGGCAAGTCGTGCCGTAACGACCCCTTCATTGGTGAGAGGAAAGGTTGCTCAGTTCGATATTTCTGCAAGTGCACCAAGAAGGATCTTGAGAACGTAGGCATTGCCGAGGAGAAGCCTGAGCGTCGCAGTGCTGAGATATTAAAGCTTGGGGTCAGAGAGAAAACGGGAGCGCTGGATGTGCAAGATTGATTCAATATCCACGGCCTGAATCTATCTCATAAGAAAAAATTGCGTGAAATTAATCTTTCTACCGAAAGCAAAAACAGCAGATTTGAAACAAGCCAAATTCCATCATATCCCTTCCGTCTATAGCAAGTCGATCATTGAAATAGCAAATTAAATAATAGAACCGTGTTGGGTATCAACCTCAAAATCTCCCCATTACACGCCCAATCTCTCCCACTCTAAGCACTGGCAGCAGAAACAATCACCATAGTCTGCTGCAACCTTCTCCGATCAACTTCCTTCTTCAGCATGGACACACAGCTCGCCACGGCAAGCAATTCCACCTGCTCCGCCTCACCCTTCCGATCCGTCCACTCACGTAGATCCAGCAGCAAGCGTCCACCATTACCCGCGGTGCAGCGCTTGGTGCCCTCAGTGCGCAAGCCTCCTCCGCGCATCAACTGACCGACCTTGCGTCGTCGAACTTCCTCCTTCCCACCCGCCAAAGCGACCGTCGTCGTCTGATCAAGGATCAGGAGGCTATCTACCTCAGGACCTGCGTCGCGACGCTCGGCGCGTGTGCTGTAGCGCCATTCGAAGGACCCGTAAGGAGTGCGCATGATGGTTGCACGGGTAAAGGTACCCTTGCTTTCGAGTGTGATCTCTTCACCCTCTGCTTCATCTCCTTCGTCGATGGATACATTCTGGTTCAAGAGCTTAATCTTGGGTGGCTTGTTGGGACCCCAGCGGTAGGTGGTTGTGCAGAGCGGCTTATAATCCGTGTCGTCGGCGCGGGCCAGAAAGCAAGAGCCGGAACCACGCGTGTGCCGGATGGAAACGAACTCAGCTTGGTCGAGCTCACCGGTGGGTGCGACGTTGTAGACGTAGATTGGATCAGGACGAGGGGGGATGGGCAAGGAAATGAGACGGTGGCCTCGAGTTTGGATCTGGTGCGACTTTGTAGCATGGAAGTCCGCAGATGTATGGGCAGAGGAGGAAGAGAATTCTGCAGCTTCATTCTTATAGGTGGTGTCGTACTGAGGGAGGGAGTCGGTCGAAGACGGGGCTCTCAGTTGACCGAGTTCAACATCCTGTGAGGCTTCGTAATCCGGAGGCAGAGTCTCCACGGAGCGGCGAGGAAGGTAAGAGGCCGGGGCCGGAGCCGGAGCCGGTATCGAAACGGTCTCGACTTTGGTGGACATGGTGATGTTATGATGTCAATAATCAAGAAACGGTAGTAGTGGTGTTATGTGATGATCAGAGACGAATAGCCGTGTAAGTCAATAAAGTGGATTGAACTCTTCTTGATGTCTTCTGGAAATCTCCATTCCCTTCAATGTTGCTAGATGCCATATATATACTCTCATCCAAACACATCCAAACACATCCAAATCGCCTCGCTCAAAGCCCAACGCGAAATACGGTTGCTCATCCCCCACCACTGCCACGATTAAGCTCCTAACCAGCCCTCAAACGCCAGGCCCCAGTCTCAGCCCTGTTCATGTTCATACGCCATCTAATTGGACAGAGTAAGCATCGTCTCCACATCACTTTGTTCTAGAAGAATACGATGAATGCGAGATTGGCACGGGCCAATCAGCGCATTCCTGATAGACGCTCCCCTCAATGGAGGCAGTGCTAAGGGGGAGATGTTGTCTCCACCGAATGACGACACTAGGCCCAATGAGATTGGCTGGCAATCAATACACCATCGCTTTCCTCGCATTTCCCGGTGAGTTTGAAAGGGATGGTCGAGATAAAGGCGCAGTGATGCAGGCGCGGATTTGCCCGGTTGTCGCGCCCAGACGTTGCCTCTTTTGGGCATGATACTGCGAGAACGATCATGTAAGGCATAACGGTCTGCGTGTCTGATACGAGCGATACATTGAATATCTCGATCTGAGGGGGAGATGGGTACAGCGGCAAGATTCAATTGGTATCGAGTTGGGAGTCAAAACTTCGACTCATTCTCCATGATCCATCCACGCACCACGGTTGAACGCCCAAGCCATCCGACTGTCAATCTTTCTCTAGACATTATTTCCGTTTCATATCTTTGAAATACCTCCGCGTGATTAATTACAACGGTTATCAATTTCTAGTTTTGCCAAAGAAGGTCATATCCTGATCCAGCTGCTCTTCCACCCACATTGGCCACTGATTGTAGATTTGATGCTCGTAGTCCACGTGGGCATTCATGTACTTGAGCCATCGCTGGAAACCAGGATCGATCTCGGCCTGGTTTTCTCGAGGGGGTGGTGACTTCTCTCGCGCAAGATGCTCTTGCTGGGTGATGAAAGCCATGATCTCGTTGACGGCGACCCAGTGCGCATGCAGCAGGAGCATGACCTGGTTGTTGGGATTGATGAGCTCCTGGAACTGATGATGGGGGAGAAGCATCCACCAGCCATACTGCTTTGCGTACGCTTTATACGCTATCAATCGAGTTAGCAAAAGATTCATCTCGTAGGAAAGAGAATAGTTACCATCCCAAGAGTTGAGATAGAGATTTTGCACAATTTCGATCAAAGCCTGCTGATACTCACTCTCCACCTGTCCAAGGCACAAAGGCTTTAGGTTTGTAACGGCTTCCATAGCAGCATCTGCCCACGGCTTTTGAATAAGCGGTAGGTTTGCCATGAACGGCTCGAGAATGGCATCTTGTTGACCCTCTTCCATGTTCCCAAAAATGGGCTTAATGCCGCGGAACATCATCTGCATGCCGACAATCATGATACCCCGGATGAATGTCATGTATTCAGCGAGACCGTCTTCGAGACTGACGGACTGGAAGGTCAAGGCATAGCAGGTTGCAACCATGGCGTTGGCTTCCTCGTAGGAGATGGAGGTCTTTGATGTCTCTGCCAGTCGCTTTTTTATGGCCTTGATAGCCTTAACGCGGTGGCCCATGGCGGGAGGGATCACATTGGGGTCATCTCTAATCAACTGGGAAGCTGCGAATCCAAGGATAGCATGCATGAGAAACTCGTACTATAAATATCAGCCAAGCTAGTTCACATGGGCGTCAGCAGCTGTAGGGGCTTCATACGTTATGCGCAATGCATGGTATCTCGTGTGTCCAGATGTCTTCTTGCTTCAGGGGGTGGTGGGGATAGCACTGTGTCAGGAAATGTTGGAAGAAACGCATGTCTTGCAGACTAAAGAGGGGAATCTGGTGGTGCGGCTAAAAAACGGTCAGCCAGGTGGTCTTGCAAACTATCGAAACGAAATAGCAGGCGCATGAATAAACTTACTTGATGGGTGATTTGGGGGAGAGCAGGATATTCACACTTGAGGCCTGTCTTAACACAGTGCCCGCAAGCCGGGCGCGTCTCCTGACACTAACACGGGCTTAGCTGGCGAGGAATAGATAACAATGAGGTTCAGCTACCTTGATGCGCCTTCTCTTGCAGTTGTAGCATCCTCTCCGACTTTTTGTGTGGCCTCTCCGCTCTAGTCTCTGCTTCTGTGCTGGTTGCCGTCGCGCGACCACCTCGGTGCCCGTGCTCGCATTCGAGGTGCTTTGGGTATCTGGGCTTGGCGGGGTTGCTTTGCCAGAGTGAGAGTCGTCTGAGAAACCTCCCCCGCTCGTCATGCCATGTGCGCTCTCGCCATAACTGATTTCATTGCCCTGAAGAAATGCACCATAGTCGAAATCGCCTTGGTCGGTAAAGGATAGCAGCCCTGGGGAGAACTGCTGATTCAGATCCATGGTGGGGGTGTTTCCAGAGCTTATTATTGTTGGGTTCAATTCAGTTGTTCAGTTCAGGTAGCTTTCTTTCGTCCAGCACCTAATTCAGAATGAGTCGGAAACGGCGTGTAGCTAATATCCAGAATGTTGCGATGGCCAGTTATCTGCTTTTATCGTCGTGCTAGATCAATCAAGACGGGTCGTCTGCCTTTGCAAATGGGCAACCTTTGAATGAATATAGGAAGAGGTTTTTGGCGAGATTGCAGGCGTTGATCCATATGACGATGGGATGAACGAATCAGGGGCAAGCTTTATCACGTGTGAGGGACGGCGTTGACGATCCCTCTCAGTTCCAAGCCTCTTGGGTTTGTTCAAGGCAATGCCACTGAATGGCCACCTAACGGCAGCTACAGTGGCAGTGCGGGCAGTGAGTGAGCGGGTCATCAATCCGCCGTCTTGGCCGTTTCTCGCGGTTTAATTCCCGTTGCGGCGACCGGTCCCTGACGTACCAAATGGCACTGCCCACCATCCCGTGGGCCTTGGGTATGATGTAACCTCACTCCGACCAACTGGGAATATAATTCGGCTTCATAATGCCGTTCATCTTTCTCGAGTGCCTTTTGCACTTTCAAGCTCTCTCTGATCGGGCGAGAGGCTGTCAGCAGATGGCACACACAACTGTGCTTTAATGAGGCAATCATACCTGGCGGTGACATTTCCATCGATCGTACTCTCCCAGCTCACATTTTGATTTGCTGTTGCCTTGCTTGCGATATTTGGTGGTTATGCGGGGCCGCTTCACATTGCGATGCTGCCTAGAAATTCAGGTATGGCCACGAATAATCGTCCTTTGTCAACACACTTACAGCCTCAATGTGGCTCTAGCTTCTACTGTTGATTTACCTGAACAAAGTAGTGTCGGGACGATGCTCACTTGAGGCCTCACAATTCGTTGAGTGAAAGCAACATGACGCGGTCACCTCCGCTCTTGTCGTCATCCTCTGGCTGTCTCGGCCCGCTTGCTCAACCAGCCCAATCAACCGCTTGATAACACAACATGTTCAAATATACAGTGTCACTTCTCGAAGTGAGGGTCGGTTCATCAAAGTGTTGAACTTGACAAGGGTTGTCTCCTCAGGACCCTAGCCCTATTAGGTGCAGAGAATCTTCCGTGTGGATCATTTCGCGTCGATCATCCGAGATGAATGGGTTTGTCTTGACTTCATTGCAATCGCCAACGAGAAGAGTTCAAGTTGATTCAGTATCGTCGTTTCATGTGAAGGGCTGAATACCGGGCCTGTATTCAATACAGTTCCTCGAGGTTTAGTGAGCCTACGGAACGACGATTAGTGATTAACTCAGTCGCTGAATTCACAAGGGAACGAGTTGGCGATTTACCAGTTGATACATTAGGAGGTGACCAACTCTGGACTTTACGGGAAATATAATCATTTTCCACCCGAATTTGACACAGATCCCTATGTCGTTTCAGCAGCTCCGACCTATGTACTGAAGGAATTGGAACACGATGTTGGGTGTGAACATCAGCTACCCTAGAGCCTTTCATGGGCCAAGATCCTTCGGGTGGTCTTCATAACCTCCAGAGGTTGGAGGGACTGTGCTCTCATCCGTTTGCCAATCGCCAAACATAGGACTATCATCTTCTTCCAGGTAGTTCCTAGCTGGGCATGCAACAAACACATGCGTTCAGCTGCTGGTGGATGGATTGGCGATGGAGATGATTATCTTGCAGATGCACACTTAAGAGCAACCTATGAAACCGTGCAGTTCGTTGCTGGCTTAGCTCGCAGGTAGTGCAACCTGAGCAGACGGTTCATAGTTGCCTTCTTTCCATTTTGCTCGTGAGTGGAAGTCGGATCCTCCGGCCATGATCAAAATATAGATTGAGGGAAATGCCCGTATTCACCAAAACTTGCTGAGTATTAGTACCCCGAACAGGGAAATTGCCTTTATGAACCGGAAGATCTCACAGCTTTTGAATCTGAGTTCTTTGGAGAGATCGAACCCCGAGATTCCTTCTGACAAAATTGGGTCGAGGATTCTCAATATGCCTTATTGGGCCAGGGCGGAGCTCAGACTCAGGAGGAATCACTCATTCATTAACTAATCATAGAAACTCGGTTGCTCTGCTTGCCGTTCCCTGCAAGTTGCTGGGATACGAGAGCACAACAATCTCCCACGAGATTGAAGGTTTATGGGCGTGAAAATGAACGGAGCGTGGTGGCCAGGTCCAAATTCCGTATGATGCAGGGATGCTTGGCCTACGTTGTCAAAGCGAAACAGCCACCACCAGATGGGCTGGGATACCACGTCACACGCCTAGTTACGGGCCGAGTAGAGGTAACATCGGCCAGAAAGCATGGAAATGAAGTATTTCGTAAGGCAAGGAAAAGGAAAGCTGTTTTCAGGCAGTCTTTGGCGGCGTTGAGCTGGGCTGGTTGCGATGGAAGTAAGATCGCATCACGGCTAACTCTCGAGAGGACAGCAGTCACGACCGTTGGCACAGGATAACCCCCAACAGGTGGGCGTAAGTACTGCGTATGCCTGCGTTGTCCGGAGTAGCGTGATAAGACTTGTTAGCTGGGGAGATCAACGCGGCAGTCAACTCCTAGCCTCGAGCTATCTGTATTCCGGATCCTCCGATCACCTTCTGGCGTTAGGCCACGATCCCCCTTGCCCTCCGCTCACTCCGCAGGCCACCTTGTCACCGATCGCAAGCCAAGCTTTTTGTCGAAATTTTCCTCGATATGGCGACGAGAGAAGACGAGAGCTGGTTGGACGCGTAGACTGGTGAAGGGTGTGTTGGCGTGCGGGAGTAATTTCGGTTATTATCTGAACGGTGCGAATGCTAATCGGAAAGTAGTTTAGGGGGCAACGTGGCCCAGGAAGGTAACCCAATGCAAGTCGATACCAGGGGGCTGGGATCCTGGAGATGGGACCCGACAGACAGGAAGCCAAGACTCGACTTGCCTTTTGATAATGCCTGACGACCTCTTTAGAAGCTTGTGATGGTTGCCTTGGGTTGGAATCTACACGTAGGTGCATGCTTGAGGCTGGCTGAATTGGGGACGAGCTAAGACCGAGATGGCAGTGTGAGTGGCATGGTGGATGTGGCCTAGATTGGTTGAAGTTACGAAAATATAGCAGTGTACCTATCAAGCATTTGAGTGTTTGGCCAGTTGATCTTGTGATCCACTAAGAATGGGACTATGCAAGGTCAATTAAGAGTTTGGATGATTCTCGAACTGTAAAAGATCAAGTGCCGGCTGCCCCCATGCTTTGTGCGTGGCAGAATTGATAAGAAAAGTGACGGGCAATTGGATGAAGAGCGGCATATGATGTGGAGGAAGACACCGATGAGAACCCTAGAGTGGAGAGGGTTGACTGCGCTGATTAGAAAACAACGCATACTATGGGAATAGCACCACGCCAAGATGTCATCAGTTGAACGAAGACGTTGTTGGTGCTGAGAATAGCCAACGAGAAGATGGGTTGATGAGATCGCCACCGCCGACCACATGAGTATGACCCGTATGGGATGGACTGGTGCATTCATGCCGCTAGCGAGCTAGGGCACTTAACTACAGCAATGGATTTCTCGATTGAAAGAGGAGAAGAAAAGACATAATTACTGTTTGAAGAAAACATGCGGCAACAATCAAGTCAAAAAGCATTGATTCGCTGTCGTCGCTTTGTTCCTGCAGCAAGGTGCTGGCGCCAAACCCTTCAAACAGTGTGGCTTGCTTGTTATCCTGCAAGGGCCGAAGCTTGAAATGGCGCTATTACTGGCATGGTTGTTTCATCTTTCGTCGGGGAGGGTCGTGAGTGGCCGAGAGGGCCGTGTGTCATGATGGATGCATGAGCTATTCATGGTGTGCGGAAGAGAATACTGCAGCGGCGCCATTGGTGGCTGCCACGTTGACCCATGCCTCTGACGGGGAATATCGATGGGGCGAGCCCTGATTTTGCCCGATGCAGCCAATTGGGGGATGGCATAGAAGGTCTTACATGTGGTCTTTTGGAGTCTGTCGTCTCGCTGAGAAGAGAGGATTGCCTTCCTTGGTGTCGAGCAGTTATTATTTGTGGCTTGCTCACTGATCAATTTCTTGGATCTTGATTCGCTGCTTTGCGACAGCGGAATTGCAACGGCCCCTTGGCTTACCTGGGCTGGCTTGGCTGGCTTGGCTGGCCTGACGGGCTTACCACTGATCTTGTTGGCGCGCGGTTGTTGACAGCTGCTGTGCCCCCGAAGATGAACAATGCGTATGTTCAACAGGGCAGATGCGAGGATTGAGATGAAGCCCGCAGTATTGAAATGAAATGCTGCGTAATCAACACAGCGGCTGGGACCTTTCCACGTAAGTATAATTTGTAGGTAGTGTACGGATGTACTGTACCACGGTGAGAAATTGTCTGGCTCGAGGGTATTTACAGAGACTAGCCAATGGAGTCTCACGGACGGCGGATGAGACGGCGGCGCCACTTTTGGTAGGTCCCTGGGGCTTCAGGTACTGGTAGGCAGGACCCGCCCTGGAGGTCTCTCTAAAAGCGGCCCTTTCGAGCGCCAGCAGGTTACCCCTGCACTAGGTGGCCTGGCGGGTGGGGAGAGGCTCCCTGAGAGCTCCTGGGTGTTACTTGGATGGAAGGTACCCGATTCAGGCAGGTCGGCGAGTATCAGGGTGCAGCCAAGTCGAGCAGACGGTACTTCTCGTTTTAAGCTATGCTTGGTACCACCTGTCGTCCACCTCACCATGGCCACCGCATCAATGGACCGTTCCCTTGCAGCCTCACCCTGGACGGTTATGGGTCCCTCGTTAAAAAACCCAGAGACTCCCCTCGTTTCATGTTTTCCTCCCTTCCCCTTTCCCTCCTTCATCCTCTGGTCTTCACAGCTTTCGTGTTTTCTGTTTTTAACTCTTTTACTCCGAGATCCGCTCTCGTTGTTTATCCCTTCTTTTTCTTGCGCAGCTACGCTGATTCGCACTCTCTTGTCACTCTTTGCGTCTTTGAAAGACTGCTTCTCTCGCTCTCATTCGGCCGTGCCGACCTCGCAATTGCAAACCCCATCCCCAGTCGTCTTGTGTGTCTGTCTTGACCTGTGCGTGTGTGTGTTGCCTCACCTCTCCAAGTGATTCAACCTACTACCACCACCCAATCAAACCACCTACGACCTCACTTTCATTCACTTGATTTCACAAAGCTGCAAAACCGTCGTTCTTTGTCACTCCTTTCGACATTGTCTTGACCAGGTTCATTCTTACACAAAGGACTCGCAAGATACATATCTGATACCCTTTCCATTTCCGACTTCTTGAGACCAAAAACAAACAAATCGAAGAAGACAACCGTTACAATGGTTTCTAACAAGCTCGCCGTTCTCGCAGCCTCTGCCGCTCTTTTCGAGTCGGCCCTCGGCTTTAACTCTCACCGTCACCTCCACAAGAAGGGCATCGACAAGCGTGCCATGGAGACCGATTGGGTTACTGAGTGGGTTACCGTCTGGGTCACTCCCGGCCAGGGTGACGCTATTCCTGCCTCTTGCACTGGCACCGTCGCCTCTGCTGCTGCTGCGTCCAGCTTCACCACCACCACCACCACCGTGCCCGCTGTTGGATACACTGCTCCTAAGAACGATGGCTACACCAAGGTCTCTACCACTACCTCGACCACCGTTCTTATTGCTCCCACTACCGCCTCTAACAGCGTTGTCGATAACGTCGGTGCGGTCGACAACAAGCCGCAGACTACCCTGAGCACCGCTGTCAAGTCCCAGGCTACCGAGGCCGAGGTTGTTCAGCACACTACTACCCAGCAGTCTGTTGCAGCTGTTTCCTCCTCCACTAGCGTCTATGTCGCTCCCACCAGCAAGGCTGCCGTTACTACTACCAAGGCTGCTGCTAAGGCTGAGAGCACCGATTCTTCCTCTACTTTCTCTGGCTCCACTGGTATCTCCCTGAAGCGTGGTATCGCCTTCAACGATGCTAACCTGGCCAACACCTTCAACTCCGACTGCCCTAACTGTGGCTGGGCTTACAACTGGGGTTCCACCAGGGGCGATCTTGACGATTCTGTGAACTTCATCCCTACTCTCTGGGGCCCTACTCACTCCGACGGCTGGGAGGAGGACGCCAACGCTGCTATTGCAGCCGGTTCCAAGGTCCTCTTCAGCTTCAACGAGCCTGATATGCCCAACCAGGCTACCATGAGCCCTGCAGATGCCGCCAAGGCCCATGTTCAGTACATGAACCCTTTCAAGGACAAGGCTCTCATCGCTGCCCCCTCCGTCTCCAACAGTGGTACCGACGGCGAGGGTCTCAGCTACCTTGCCGAGTGGATCACGGCTTGCGAGGCTCTCGATGAGCCCTGCCACTTCGACTTCTGTAACATTCATTGGTACTCTGCGGCCCAGTACAGCGACACTCTCTTCACTCAGATCGAAAAGGCCAAATCAGCCTGTGGTGGCAAGCCCATCTGGTTGACTGAGTTCGCTCCCACCGATACTGATCCCGCTACCATCAACTCCTTCATGGAGGAAGTCATCCCCAAGCTCGAGGCCATTGACTACCTGGAGGGTTACTCTTACTTCATGGTGACCACCGGCAACCTCATGACTGACACCACCTCCCTCAGCACCTATGGCCAGACCTACGCTAGCGCTTCTACCTAAATGGGGATATAATGCAAAAGTGGTACTTCTTTATTCACTTCTTGTACACGCTAGGGGATACATCATTCATCAAGAAAATTTGGAACCAATTGGGAGGGTTTGATAAGGACATCCGGTTTTAGCAAGATGGCGCACGTTGGCTCTTCTTTGTACATATCTTCTACATATATGTTGATGAGCATTTCGCGACCTTGGGACCTCAGCGGCCCTGGTGCGGTGATTTGCTTAGGATCTAGAGAATATACCATGATATAAATTCTATTCTCAAGCTCCTTCCGCATTTTCGCAAATAGAAACTGCAGGAACCCAGACCGTATATAGCATAGGGTAGAGATAAAGCCAAGCCATGTCCATGAATAAACCAGTTCTTCCAACCTGTCTTGGGGATTTGGCCTTATTGCTGTGACCTGATTTTTAATGTGACGTTGATATTTCGATCCTTTGTAAGGTTGTTTCGAATTTTGGTGAACGACTGTCGCTTTTAGCCTCGTTGCCGAGTTCAGTAAGGGGTAGATGGTCTTTTCCGGTCTTTGTCTGGGACCCTAGCTTGGTGTTGAGACGAGCCATTGTTTCTCGGCGATTATTGATGATCCTTTATTGCCTCCCTTTATTTTAAGAATCAGAATTAAACCCTTGGTTCCTGTTTCACACGTACAATGACTTGCCGAAAGAACAAGGGCCCTGGTTCCGCGCAATGACGACGGACTAACCGCCTCGAGGTCGAAAGTAGTGGGAGTGCAGTCTTTTTTTCTTTCTTTCTTTTTGTCTCGCATGCTTGTATAGCACAAAGACATGAGAGGGATGCTCTCTGGGGTTGTGTAATACAAGCGCGGGTTCTGGTGACTGATCAGACATGGGTCGATAATTAGCTGTTTGGCTGCTTTGAAGGTAACCACACATGTCTTGAGATATTTTCTTGTTGTGTATTTGCTCTACTGTACTTCATATATATTTGGGTATCCAAAAACGTCAATCCTCTAACCACTACCCTAGCTTGCACGCTGATTCTGTCCTCTTACAGCCGTGTCGTGCTAGCTCCTTATCTTCCATCTTCTCATTAATTTCTATCCTCCCAAAACTTTTCGTCCCTGGCCACGTGCTGATGGCTCTTCGATCGTCTCGTCAAGAGTTTAAATATTCAAGTTGTGTTGTGGAAGGTGAGGCAAAAAGAAAAGAAAAGGAGACTCCGACGAAAAGGGAATGCCTACTGGCTATTCCAACTCAATTTTCTATTTCCGATTAGGACCTCGAAAGATCGCCAAGTGTCATAACGCTGCGTGAATGTACGAAGAGTGAACTGAGCCATAGGAACGTAAAACTGTATCTTCTCTCGTTCCTAGAGCCCGTCGTGCTGGGCATTCTTCCCGCCGGTGATGCGAGTCCGAGGAGGCTCTGGTCCGTCATGACGACTACTAACACCGTAGCTTATAGGCCGAGGGGGATAACCGTAGGTAAGATCGTCTTCTGAATCCATGTTTTTCTCGTGACTGAGACCGCTTGTGGGCCGGCTTTGGCGGTGAATGGTCGTGGTTACGACAACGGCACCGCCAGCCCCAGAGCTAGAGACCTTGGCCATGTCGATATCGCGACCATCGTCAGAGGATTGGGCAGTGGCAGTAGCAATGAGAGAGATCTCGGCATCGGTTCCCTTAGGGGAAGGAGGAGCGGGAGGCACACTCTTCATTTGGTGACCGTGACTTGAAGCGTGGGGGTTACGGCTGTCCTCATGACATTTGTTATTGGTACCGTTAGAGTTACCAGTGCCGGCATTATCCTTGGATGTCACCCATTGAATAACGAGAGCGGAGAAGAGGACTGCATAAGGTGATTAGAATGTGCAGGAGAGTGAAGTGTACAGCGTACAGGAATTACGAACCATCAGAGTTGCAGCACATGAGACAGACCCAGCCAGGTTCTCCATTGAGGGCCATTAAGACTGTTAGATTTCTAGAATCATATGTTAATCCACTAGATATGCCACTGTTCACGAGGATAAGGAATACATACACGACACTACTGACCAGAGTGCAGCAAGAACCGACAAATGTGCGGAAGGCGACGTTTCGAAGGCGCATATTGGCGGGACTCTTGGGTATATTCTTGAAAGAGTATAGGTCTGCAAAATGTCAGAAGTCGACCCTATTGATCTAGAATCTACGCAACTTACTCCTTAGAGGGATGAGGAAGAGTATGGTGAGGTAAACATTGACGACAGCGTCGAAGGAAATGAGAGGGATCATGGCAATGCTTTTCATGCCGATAATGCAGACACCATTTTCATCGATCTTGGCGATGCGGCTGCAACACGAGTCAATATTTCCTTTCTGTAGGTTTTACGACGTGTACACCTACAAAATAAAGTTGAGAACCACAACAACACTGTAGAGACCGAGCATGCCAAATGAATTGAAGCAGTAGAGCCTGGATTGAAGTCTCTTTTTACCATTGCTTCGGATAATATGCTACCAACGGTTAGGTTACAAACGAGGTGGCACAGTGTGGAAGTATGACTTACGGCCTTCTCGACGAGAAAAACGTAGATGAACTGATGGTGTATTAGTTTGATATCGAGGAGCTCGGATTTCGGACGACATACAATCTGTGGTATCGAGTTAGCACGGTTATCGCTTGTTCACGATGGGAAAGGACTGACCTTGGTTGTGACATAACAAATGAGACAGAGTAAAATGGCGCCGTGGCACATGGAATAACTCGAGTTAACCCCAAGTATTTGCTGGAGCAAAGTAGTGACAACGACGAAAGTGAACGAGTCGATATATATTGCGAATGTGACTGCGATTTGCCTTAGATTTCCGCAAGTTAAGGGCCGTAGCTTGCTTGGAAGATGACTTACGCCAGACGACGGCAGGTAGGTTGTTCCATCTTTTTATGGCGGTAATTCGTTGAACTGTACAAGCCGGTCAGCGGTTGCTCGCTTGAATCGTCACTTCACTGCAACGCTTCTACTCGCATATAGGCGTTGCCTCGAGTGTAACTGGGGGACCGACAGAGGCAGATGGAGAGAACAGAGATGGAAGCCATGGCGACGACAAGGCCCATGACATTGCCGGCAATGGGGACCTTAGCACCGCTCGTTGTTGTCGTAACCTGACTCTCATCATGTCCCCCCGATATAGTGGAAATAGGAGATGGTGCCATGGTGATAGGCTTGTAGACTCGGTGTCGACCTAGAGTTGTCTTGATGGCTGGAGTATCCAAACAAAAGCGAAAACATCCAACGAAATATATATGCTGGAGGACGAGATGTTATTAATAAAGAGGAGCAAGCGGCGGAGAGCCGAGCAATTCCCCGCGGTATTGTGAATTGTAAGCTGGATATCGCTCGGGCAGAGCGCGGTGGACACGGAGGCTAAAGGGGGGAGGCGTTGTACGTTCGTTTTGTGCGAATGTGTGCGAGTGTGAAAATAATAGTAACGGAAGTAGAGAGAGAGAGAGAGAGAGAGAGTGTGTGTGTGTGTGTGTGTGTGAGGCCCAAGAGTCTACCTGAGATGGAACCTGGGATGGAGTGGCACCGGGCTAGACCCAGAGGGCAAGGCGATAGTGGTCGCAAAAACTAAACAATACCGCCTCGCTTGGCTACAGAGCTGTAAGATAATGAAGTCTGTAGAACTGTCTCTGTGTTCAAGGTCCGACAATTGTCTTGTGAGATGGGTAGGTTTCTTGGAAGTTGAGAATTGTTCCTTAGTTGAAGCTTCAATGGGAATACTGGTAGATCTGCCAGAGCCCAGTGGCGAAAGAGGATTGAGAGGGGAAAGGAATGAGGAAAATTGGAGAAGTGAAGAAGATGAAGGAAAAGACCTTGGTGGATGAAGGGGTCTTATGAGAGCCTAGAGCCTCTTGGATTCCAGTGGTTGAGCTATAGTGGTAGTTGTGCCTCCGGGAACAGGTGGTGTCAACGTAAACATAAAGATCTAATAAGATCGTTTGGACCCTACTTTTTGCTTAGAACTGGGTTTCGCTGGTGTATATCGGGCCTCGATCCCAAGACCGGATTCGGCAACCCGGGGGGGTGTGTGGTGACAATCGGAATGAGATGGCGGCGGCAGTGAGCTACGCAGGTACGCCTCCTTTTTTGGAAATCGCCGGTACCTTTGAATGCTCTGTTTTGATTGTGTGTCAGCGGGAAGGCCGTGACCGATGGCTTCATGGCGGAGATGAATAGGGCCTTTATTGGGATGGCGACGAGGGTTGTTTCGTATCCACACACTCACACACTTACACTGACGCAATGGATTGAGCAAGCAAACCAGCTAGCGATTAATCTCCGGACGAGATACACACACAAAACTGGAAGCTGTCTCGGCCCGGTCGGGAGCTCAATGGTCGTCGTCCCCTCGACAGCGTCTGCCCGCGAGACGTTAGGCTACTCGATGTTCTGGGAGTGGTGGCTCTCGTGGCGCCCCGTTCATCTCTAGGAGTGCTTTAGTGACAGATGTGAATCCACCGTCGAGTCGAACTAAGACAGAGTAGACGCGTAAAGGGTAAGGGAAGAGATCAAAGCGTAATTTGTTATTTGGCCCTAAATATCGCTAGGATCTGGGGAAGTGGAAGCGTAATAGGTGCTGGATGTTGCAATAGTTTTTGGTTACATAAATCATGGTACTAGACCGAGAATCTAGGAACGCAGACTTGGATGTAAAGAGGGTGTCCAAGGCGAAATCTGAAGAAGACGTGCCGAGGATATGACATTGATCAAATATCTACGTATTGGTTGGTGAATCGGCTTTCCCCCGTCCACACTTGAAAAGCATGGCTTCTGCAGAGTCGGCTCCCAGAACGGACAGGGCGAGACAATATGTGCAAGCAAGGAAAAAGAAAGACAACAGAGCACCCACCACCACCACCACACGGCCCAAGCTGAGCGGAATGCAGCTAGTTCATCACCAGCTTGTCACACGCTCGAGCACATCAGCACGCTTTCCCACGGGAGATAGACAGACTAAAGGTGCAACAACAAATAGCGGCTGACGTGACGCCCGCTCCAAACAAGGAGGAATCCGTGTCTCTTTCATTGTCAACGCACATACCTCGAAAAGATACCTTGCCACTACACACTCCCGTACCGACCAAAGGGATCGATGCCCGCTTCCCGTCCCGTCCAACAAATCACAGATGAGATCGATCGGGTGCTAGGACCTCGAGCTTGTCAGGGTCCTGACCTCCCCGTGGATCCCGAGGACCACGCACAGTCGACCCAGTGTGGGCTAGACAGCTTACTTAGTTGCGATCTTGACGGGCGGCAATTATGGAGATGTTAGTGGCAACATAGGCTTTTATTTTTATTTATTATTTTCTTACTTCTAACTTAATTAGTTCGGTAACATTGACAGCTTTGCCTTGCTACCGGTACTAGGTCCCCCAGCCTGTCTCTCTAATCGATGCGGAGACTAATCAATAAACAACCCGAAACAGGCGCCTATTCACGCGGGGTAGTTAATATGTAAGTTACAAGTGACGTTCGGATGGGATAACTCTTGGGAGTCATTCTTCCAGCCAGCCACCAGGAAAGAGAGAGAAGAGGGAAAAAAGGAAGAAAACGAAGAAAGCAGAATAATCCGACATGTTTGCTGCACGATGAGACACAAGATTTCCCCCCCCCCCAAAAGAAAAAAAGAAAGAAAAAAAAAGAGTACACCAAGGACGGCAGCTTTTCTCTGTGTTGTTCGCGCTAATCTTTACGACAGGAGGACTAGCTTTCGCTGTGGGGTCCCGGCTTTGGTGGCACCCATCTCTATTCCTCTTTCTCATTCATGTATGTACCGAGTACCGGTAGAGGAAAGCATAATAAGCCAGTCATAGGTGGCTAAAGGTTAGGCAGGCAAGATATTAGCTAGCTGGAAGAGGTAATAACCGCTCAGATTGGCCAGGCTCAGCTCCCCTCACCGTCACCACCGGTGTGATGGTGGCCATGAGTGGGCTGGATAGTCTACCTTGCATTAGGAATTCGGATGAGGGCAAAATCAGAAAAGCTATAGCCACTAGATGATGATGATGACGAGGATGATGATGATGATGATGGTTCACCAACGCTGAGGTCTGTATCACAAAGCTGTTTTGCTTTTGCTCTCTCTCTCGTGCTCTGGAGTCCATATGAATAGGTCACCTTGAAAGGAGAACGACGTCATCCTGACTGACTATTTCGCCCGTACTCACCTGGAGCTTGTTTGGGCTGACAATTTTCCCCCAAGAAAGGAGGCCAACTGACCTTCTACGACACTGTTGCCTACTTTTCATCACTGGTAGTCTGGGATACTTGATAGCTTACTAATGGTTGTGTTGCCATCTATTGTCCAATGTCTCACCAAAAGCTGGACTCGATATTCCATTTTGTGTGGCGACAGCATCAGGTCTCGATCACTTTCGTTTGCGTCCCCGCTGCCTAGGAAAATAAGAACACGGGGAAAGAAAAAGAAAGGGAAAGAAAAAAGTGAGAGAAAAAAAAAGAAAGTAAAAAAAGAAAAAGAAAAGAAAAGAAAAGAACTCACGGTGGAGAGGAGAGGCTGACACAAGACGGGAGAAAGCCACTATGGGCCCAATATGGGCTACAGGATACATAATATATGACAGCTCATAACGCCACCAACGACGCAGCTACCAGCTAGTTACCATTTGAACCCGTTTTCCTGCTCCATCGAGTCCACGTCAAGGACTTTCAAAATACTGTCAATGGGGCCTATGGCTTTCACCACAGGTAGCTTATTCGCTCATTAGCTAGTGTCTCACTTGGTCCTCGTAGCAAATCGCTCCATCAGCTTCTTTTTGAACCTCTGGACTGTGAGTGACTAATTGCCACCAATAACGAAACCGTTGAAACTTGATGAACCAGCCAGCGTAAAGATCACAATGTGTTGTATTGTATGGTATGGTATGGTATTATTTTATTTTATTTTTTACTTCTACTCTGTCTAGCTGCCAAGCCGCCCCCAATAGCGCCAAACCTTCATGTCAAGGAACACAAGACAAGCCACCATGTCTCATTGATCAGCAGCCAACTCACCGCATTCGACCTATCACCCGTCCACTTGGGTCGAGAACTCTTTCGTACCCCAATCTTTTTGGCCGCGTGTTTTCTTCTTCGGGAAATGACATTCGCGAGGGTTTCGGAACGGCCACTGAGACACTTTGGCGTGTTGGCAATCGACAAGGAAGATCCCAGATATAAAAGAAATAAAAGAAAAAGAAAATCCAAATAGGCAATATCGCGAACAAGACGTTGATTGGCTCACTCTAACGCCCTTGTACCCGTTTCCTCTCAATGTTTTTCCCACTCTTGTGCGCAGTGACTAGTACTGATCGTCCGTCACGCGGTGACACCCAAAAGCACTGCAATTTCCATTGAAAGTTGTCATGTGCATGATCGGCTCTCGTCCCCAAGAGATAAGCTCTGGGCTTAGCAAACGATAGGTCTCGCTCGATCCCGGGAAGCCAGGGAGAGAGAGAGAGAGAGAGATCCATTGACCGAATGCTAAATTAGGAGTAAATTTTGAACAGACATCAATAGGTACTAACATTTCACGCCCTGCAACTCGCCAACTTGGCGAATCTATTTGTGATACACGGTACGGACTACATACTCGGAACCTAGGCTGACCTTGGCTTTTCAAGCCTCCCCCTCCTTGCTGATCAACAAGGGCCAGCCACCCCACGCCTTGAAATCATTGTTCATCATCTTCTCGATCGGGTTATTGAACTTTAGAAATTATTCTGCCATTAGAACGGAAGATTTCCTGCATCTCATCTTAGACCGCCATTTCAACACGCGGGCCGATGAGACATACGCATCGATGTCTCGATGATCGCCGTTGTAGATCAAACACACAATGTATTGTCTGACATCTTAGACATACCGAGTAAAAGGTCACCTTGCTTCCTTAGTTAATCAACCCTGCATGCTTCACGCCGTCCCGTATGTCTCGACGCCACGGCGTTGACCAACCCCCCAACCCTTAAGTCATCAACCCCTAGCTCCTTATTAGCTTCCCATTCCTAGGCAAAGGGAATTAATTGCCAATAACACTCTCGGCAAAGTAAATATTTTTTTTTTCGTGGAAATGCAGAAGCCACCATCAGCCACGAGACACCAGAAAACTTTGGCTCGCGCTTGTTCCTATTTCATCGTCGGAGAATTATTGACATTCTTGTCCAGGTTCAGGATCAAGACGCCTATATATTACTAAAATCCCAGATTGTGATACTGGCTTCGATTTACTCCCTTGGCCTAGCAATTACCATCTATTCTTTATACTATGTAGATTAAGTACATATCTTCGCCCCCACTTACATATATCCGAGATGGTATTTGAAAAGCGGCCCCATGAATACTTACCAGATGCGGAGCTAGAGGTATACAAATTTGAACAGAACCGCTGGTGAACGATCACGGTCGGGACTTCGGCCAAGTCCCATCAAAGCTTTAGTATTCCTGAGCTACTCACACAGAGTAGTTCATACGGCTTTGAACGAACGGCTTGCTCCTTGTTTGTTATTTGCTCTCCTTGAGTCTAGGTTCAAGTCCATGATCGTAATTGGTGGAATGAGAATATACTCTTCCATTCGGCAAATTCTGAATCATTAAAAAGGAAACAGTGTTAAATCTATGGGTGGTATCGATAGAGACAACCTGGAGAGTGAAAGATTTCGTTCCGAGCAAGAAGTGGGAAAGGAATTAGTACATCCACATCAATCTCGCCCAAACCCGTCGTTGCGAAGAGGCCATATTATATATGCATAAAAAATATGAACTAATTGAGCGTGTGTGGACATACCGCAGCTCTCGAACAGCAAAAAAGATGGGCAACAGAAGATAAGCTACAGTCTGATACCTACGACGCGTGACTTGAGTGTGATGATGCGATCGAACTTGGAACGCACCGAGGATGTCGTCGTACTCTGTACGCTCTCATGAAGATGGCCAGGATTAGCCTTATTATCAGGTGTCTTTTCTTGCATGATGTCCTTTTAGGTGTCTGTCTAATAGTTATGAAATGATGCTTCTATACTATCTAGGGATTCCGTTGGCTCACCTAGATCAGGCACCTATGTTTCCAGAAGTTTTCTCGTTAGCTATACAACCGGGACGGCCCGTTGAAACCTCCAAGCAGTCACAATGCACAATTTCAACCAAAATCAATAGATAAAAAGATATATTGTGGTCTCTCTCAAACGCCGAGCGATCCTTCCGTCCTAATTACTCATATCGGAAACATGAATCATCATATCCTATCCCCCAACGCCGAATCTCAAGCACCTTACCGCGATATCTGGCATTTGGCTGTCCATGAGAAACCCATCCACTTCCTGTGAGGTGTAGGGCTCCTGCGCACTCAAAAGGTATTCGTTAAAAAAATAATAAAAAGTCGTTTCTTCTTGTCGTATCGGCAAACACGTCATCCACTCAGGGGGAATGGAGTTAATGCTGTCTAGGCAGCCTTCACCGGTCTAGACTATTACGCATGTTTGCTTCTAGTTGTCGCGATCCTCGGCCGCCTGAGCGCGGGTGCGAATGCGGAATCTCTCCTTGAGTTTAGCCGCGAATCGTGCGCTCTGGCCCCGAGATTCGCCGTCCGGCTGCCCCTGGCGATCAGCTTCGTCAGCTTCGTTAGCTTCTGCCCGCATCCGCCTCAGCGCCTCCATCTGCTCCTCAACCGTAGCTTGTCGCAATCGGTTGACATCAAAGATGCGGGAGAATCGATTGCGATGCTCAAGATGAGGAACGTCGTTCTCGGCACCCTCAAGAACTAGAGGGGGAGGCAGAGCGTTTGTGCTATCACTTGTGCTTTCCTGTGCCTGGTCCGTCTTTGCAGGGTGGAGGTCGTATCGGCTGTAAACCGCCATCAGCGTTGTATCAAGAATGTAGAGATAGACTTTATGCTTACCAGAGAGGGCATGTTCCGGAGACATTGATCAGCCATGGGTCGATGCATGCTGGGTGATACTGATGCCGGCAAGGCAAAACTCTCACGTCCTCGCCAACTTTAAAATCTTCCGTGCAGATGGAACATCCTAGGTTGTTAACCTTGCCTTCATCGCCATTGGGGCTTGCCTGGGGATCGGGTGTGGGTGACTTTCGGGCCGCAGAAGTAGCGGCAGCAACGTTTTCTCCCGCTGATGTCACATCGGACCGTCGAGTTTCGCTTATATTAGATGCAGTACGTTGCCCGTTGTTATCGTTCCCGTTGGTGGCGGTTGAATCCAACTCGAGCTCGGGATCGGGCTTTGGAGGTGTTTGATTTCCAAATTTCACGATCGGGATTGTGTCTAGCACCGCTCTCGCCAGGCCCTTTGCGCGACTCTGCCGAGGCAGACCGTGGCGAGCCCTTCGAGGCCCGTACCTCTCAGGATACCTGTGGGCTCTTACGGCGCCTGTGACAATAATGATAGCGAAGAGGAGCGTGATGATCCCAGTGATGCTGTACAGAATGCTCATTGCGACAGCCGGGTTGCTCCTTCCACTGCCTTTATCATTGTTGTTCTCGTTATTGGTGTTGTTGCCGAAGATGGAGACCCTGACGTTTGCCCCGGAGCTCGTGACAGTGAGGGATGCAAGCGCTTGCGAAGCTTCAGCGCCGTCGGCCATCGAGAGGATGCTCGAATACTGGGGATATGTCGGGGTCGGCGAGATAGAGCACCAATTTTTGGAGGTAGAGTACAGCACGATAGCTTTGGGCTTGATTTCCATCAAGGTATTTAGAATCTTATTAGGGTCGATAAAGCCGTCGTTCGAAGATTCATCACAGGACAGGTACGCCACATTTGACTTGGTTATTTTATTATAGTTGGAGGAATCGGTCGCGACTATGGTTCCGTTGATTCGAACAATCTTGAAAATAAAGTCAGCATCGTCAAATCAACATGGTTGTCTCAGGACCGCGCACATCACGATCCTGCCCATTGGAGCTGTTCAGCCCAAGGCTTGCTGTCAAAGGGATGACGGCGAATTGTAAAGGCGACCACGTCTTATCATCGGTGGAAAGCGTGAGTTGCATGCCGTTAACTGCGGCCCATTCTGGGACGGTTCCTTCAGGCGAAGTGGCGATATCATCGTCGGCGAGGACTGCTGTGAGGAAGGCTAGAATGGTCCATATCAAGGCGATTATGCCATTACGTGGTGGTCGGGACGTTGCCATGGCCGTGGCGCGTCGAATATATGCAGAGTGCATGATCGGAAACCCAAACGTAATGGATATACGGAACTCGGAAAGGACTCTTTTTAGGAGAGAAACGACGTTGGATGCAGAGGAATGCTTCGTTGCGGGAGGTAGCGACGGCCAGTGCTGATGAGCGCACAACCTCTCAACTTGTAAGCGCTAGCATTGGAGGGCGAGAGCGACGGCGACAAAGGCCGCGGCCGATAGTTTCGATGGCGACGACAGAGTGTGAGGCACGTAGGGTCAGCGAAGCGGTCGTGATATTGTGCTGTGGTGGTGTTGAAGGAGGGATATCGGCGTTGATAGTGTGGATACAAAAGTCCGACGCCGATGTTGGAGGGGCTTGCCAAGACCCTTCTCCGCACAATCCGTTTGGTTCGCCACACATCATGACCCTCGGGTCAGCATGGCACATATGCAGGCCGTATTAAACCCGATTATTTCAGAAGGGATAGCTTGCTACCCATTTTAGAATCAAGCCTATTTAGGTTGAACAGAATCACTGGATCTCTCAGTTCACAGTAGCATGAGAGTCCAGAATCCGCAACAATACGGGAACAATGATTCTACGATCTCGGTGACAGGAAATGCGTGTCATCTCTCATTCAATCTGTAACGACAAATGCCGAGCCATTTCTTTCAGCCTCACTTCCCGAAGGAACTAGGCTAGACGTAAAATCCCATCTATCTGAAGCATGAGACCTATCGAGTCTAGGAAGCAACATGATAACGCTAGTTCTCATGACTATTTGAGGATTGACGCCTTCATCATTGCGCCGTAGAGTTCCGGAATCGCGATATGCGTTGGTCCTTGGGCCCTGCATTGTGTAGATGAATCAGATGCAGCTATGCACCTTATATGCCCTGGTGGCCCGATTGTGCTTTAGTAGGTTCTGAGTTACATATCAGTATCGTTTGTGGCCAGAGATGAGGAGTTGTCCAATGTTCTAGATGTCACCACTATCCATCAGCTAATCATGGGCATATGGTGAACTCAGCGGGAATGATAGCGCGTTTCAATCATGGAACGTACTCTAGGAACATAGTATCCAAATGCAAGGGCGAAAGTAATTATGGTGATGCATTTCGGATGCTAGTGGCAGTCATCTACCCATCATATGTGCGGTTTCTCTTACTGGAATCGGAGAGTATCTATATCACGCTTTCAGATCGCAGGATTTGGAAGTAGGCTTCCCGAGAATAGTTGGGAAATATTGATCGTCGACTCATAAACACGATAACCTTGGAAACTCCCCAGTTGATAGATCGTTCTGTCTGTTCGATCTCTTTCGACACGAAGATGGTGGAGATTCGCGGGTAAGGCACACCGACATGGTCCATGAAAACTCCCCTCTCTCTCCATTTTCATTCGCAGCAGATATTCATAATTTCTCATTGTTTGAAATACCCAAAGTTTTAATCCTGGAGTATGTAATGGGAGGCTCACTAAACATTGAAACTCGCAATACCCTATAGTCATGGTGATAGGACGCTCCTAGTACACATGATCTAAGAGACGGGGTAAGTACCGGAAGAGTCCTTGGGTCTCTATATTTGGTATGTATTTGAGACCGGAACTATTGTTTAAGCTGACTCGGGTCAGTTCCACACTAGGTGGCTGATTTGGAGAACTATTAAATACGTGCCCGACTAGTCTTAAGGTGAGGCGAGGTGAAGTTCGAACAGCCCGACATAAATCTCCAAGAATTGAGACCGAAATTAAAAAATTACGGTACATAATTAACCCTGGTGAAAGAAGTTGGAAGCGGCTTCAATGAGGTGATTCCTTAAACGGTTTCTGGTTCCTGGTATTCTCGTCAGAGAGCACACTGCCTCTCATACAAGCTAAGCTTACAACGATTGTGATAGAATACAAAATCTGTACGACTCTGTAACTAGCGATCACATTCCAGTGGCTAGGTTGTCATTGTTACATTAAGGTCTGTTTTGGTCAGCTCAGGTCTGATATGCATCATAACAATCTCTACAACTGCATCTGACAAAACTAGGTATTGGCCACTATCCTTCCATCCCCCCTTTTTCGTACGCCTCTTCGAAAAGTTCACCTAAAAGGGGTTCAAGGATGAACTTCTGTTAGGAGGCAAGGCTTAGATCCCGCGTGATCAATCAAGTCGCCTCCACATTCAGCGTCAGGTCCAATGTTATGAGCTGATGTCTTGGATTTTTTAATTTTTAATCCGTTTATGTATGCAAGTCATGCTGCGTCAGGTTGTGGGAGTCTCGTTATCACTCACGCTTTGTTTTTGATCACTCTGAGCAAGGGCGTCAGCCACACACGTAGAGGTAAGCTGCATGTCTCACCGCTTGTCGGAGTATCTGGAAAGTCGAGCGATCTATGGGGGCTGGTAAACGTACACTTGGGAGTTTTGAATATAAACTAGGCCACAGAGTACCTATGCTTGACTTTACGTGTTAAGCTAGGTACGTACCTCACATGCCAACTCATATGGCGAATATCAGATATCCCATTATAACTCCTACCCGAGCCTCGCCGACTGCCGCCAAGCACCTTACTATTCATCCTGGGGTGACACCCTTCTATTTCGCTGTAAAATCTGGGGAGGTACTTCGCAAGTTACACGGAATGCCATTGTCCCTATTTTCCACTCCCCCTCAGACTCCTTCCGATGCACCCGCACACATGCTGCCAGCTGGCCCGCATGTTCATGTTTTTTTGTTTCTCTTTTTTTTTTTTTTTTGTTTTGCTCTTTTCTTTTTTTATTTCTCTTGTTGGGGGGCAGGCTAGCTGACCGATTGGTACGACACGACCGAAGTTGCAGCAACAGGTTACATTGTTCCGCCCATGACTCCGGCAGAAGCAAATATCGGGGAACTTCTTGTCGGGCGTAAGCCGCCGCCAAGTGCCACCTTGCATCAAGACCTTTTGGTGTGAAAGGGGGCGAACTGGGTAGAAGGCAATCGGGTCTGTCAATGCCGTGTATATTTTACCCCATTCTTCCATTTCTCCGTTGTTCGGTGGCGTTTTTCTGCCAGATTGGTAGCCGAGACCTGGTGGGTGTAGAGGTGTCTAGCTGCATCTGCCGGCATGTCTTGTTTCAAGCTTCAAGGCAGGTAGTCGCATGCGAGGATGAACAGGCCAATGTACCGAGTGATACTCCCGAACTCATACCGTATCATTAATCAACAGAAATGGACCAACTGAGATACCGCGATATTGACTGGCAAGGCAAACTTCATGGTAGTTGTGTAACTACGTAGTTGTGTCCTTGTGGCCGAGTCTTACCAAGCTCAACGTTCCTCGGACAAATTCATCTAGATGACAGACCTACTCCTCATCTCTGCTAGGATTCTTCCTGCAAGCACGCAAATCATTCCGAGCCACAACGTGGAGTGCTTCATTACCCCAGACGTAGCCCTCTGCGCCATGATCTTCGGGTAATAACTGGTGAACCGCTTCCCCAGTCATCCCGGATCCCCTTGCCCCTCCCCTACCAAACTTTTATTTTCTTTTCTTTTCTTTTCTTTTTTATTGGGGTATATCAAAAAAATTTTCTTGGTTGAGCCGGTTGCATTTTCAAGCCTCGGCAATTCGTCGTCGGGACTTCGCGGGAGTGTCATGTTGCATTTTGCATCCGGCTGGGGAAATATTCCTAGAAAATTCGATAGAAGTATGCGGATGTTTGGGGTAATTTTATGCGGTTCGCATCGCTTGCCTTGCTAACAAGAACGGCGTGTGTCGAATCAGCCAGTATTCGCTTGGCATGCGAGAAACCATAACGCGGGGCTGAGAAAATACGTTCAACTGACATGAAACGAATAATTAGGTGTTGATCTCTCCTAGGCACGTATAAAATTCAGCGAAATCCGTCTCGCGGGTGTCAAAATAGAGTTCCTAGTGGCCGTTGTCGTCTCATCTGAGACCCTTTGCTGCAAGATTTCACGGATTGGGAATCATCAGCAAATTGGCCTTTACCCAGT
Source organism: Mariannaea elegans (assembly GCA_930272665.1). Lineage (NCBI taxonomy): Eukaryota > Fungi > Ascomycota > Sordariomycetes > Hypocreales > Nectriaceae > Mariannaea > Mariannaea elegans. Next base: position 919,539 of record CAKNEU010000002.1, on the reverse strand, counting down.
CTGGAAATGGATGCAGGCCAAGGGTCGAAAGCGACGGCGCAAATAGGTGCTACGACTGCACGGCATTCTCACTTTCTGGAGAGAGAGTTGACTCGGGGAACGTTGGGGCGTGTTATAGAAGAGACATTGCTTGAAACATAGCCTATCATCTGGCACTTGAAGGGATTTGGTTCGTGTCAAAGAGCTGGCACTGAAGGAATAGTGGTTCGTTCGTTTCACAATAGATCTCACCCGAGACAGTTGACGGACCTACATAGGTAGAGCCATGATAAGTAATAGTTGACAAAAAATGGGGAGGTAGTTGAAAGGTGATGTTCGAGAGGTCGGCTTTACATGTTTTGAAAATATACCGATACTCTGAGTGCATCACGAGATCGATTCGCACTGGCCTCTGCACCTCTTAGACTATAATGAGAGGACCGTCAAGCTCATGTAAGAGCTGTGTATCGAATTCTCGGAATAATTATATCTCCTCCATGTCCTCCAAGTCATCGAGGGCCGGAAAGTCTCCCACCTCAACGCGCTCCGGCCGCACAAAAACACCATGCTTGAGCTCTGCAGGCTCACCCCAATACCTCGTACTGGCGATGCTGCCATCATTCTTACCAACAGGTTCGTCAAGGTGAACCCCCACCCAGGCTCCGAGGCCGCCGGGAATCTCCTTGACTTCGCCCACGTATTTGATTGTGCCCCGCTTCGTGTCTTCACCGCCAACCCGGCACCGCTTGTCGACCTCAATGCCGCGTGATGCGATCTCTCGCTCAAACGCGGCGAGTTTAGCCTGCTCGTGGCTGGGAGCATCGGGGTCAAAGCGGCCGAGCTTCTGGGCCTTCTTCCAAGCGAGGACAGAGTCCGTTTTCTTCTCGTACTCCTCTTTAGGTATGACATACTTTTCGACACCGGAAGTGTCGTTGTAGTTTGGCCGAGATGCAGGAGGACGTGTGTCAATCACCTGCCAGGCAAACCCCGGTCAGCCCTATCTCGAACTACTGGAGGGAGTAAGGAAAAACAATGGAAAAAGCAAGAAAGCTAAGGTGCAACGCACGTGAATGTGCTGTTACCAAACCGGGGATGGCTGGGTGCGAGGGGAACCCATGGGATGGACACACCCCAGCATACTCCAGCCGTCGAAATCCGATACCAACTACTGCCTCAAACTCGACCGGGTCGGGCGACCGTCGGAGAACCTGGCGAAAATTTTTCGCGGCTCTGTGAACGAAGCCTCACCCGACATGCATGAAGAAATGAAAAGAAGGAAAAAAAAAACAAAAAAAACACTCTACTGGATGGACTTACATGCAACTCCGCATATGGAACCAAGGGAAAGTAGGACAAGTGGGTGCCATCCTCGTTAGCCGCCTCAATGGAGATGACCTCAGCGCCGGGCCTCTTGAGAGAGAGTCTCTGGCACCCAGGCGGGACGCCAGTGACTGTTTCGAGCTTGGACTTGAGCTGGCTGATGGTCCATGCTGGCGTTATGCGGCGTTCGGACTGGGAGAATTCCGAAATGACGATGAGAGGAACGTCAGCCATGGCGAAGTGAGGGTATGTGAAGCTGTTGAGTGGCTGTGAGAGTATATTTTGCGTGACTACTCTGGATCTTCGTGTCTGTATGCTTGACAGACTACGCTAGATGGGATAGGTTGGGATGGGATATTAGACGGGGGATGGATTAAGGCTGTTGATTTGGTTCTATTAGGGTCCTGGGGGTGGTGGGATCCGGGATCTGGGGTCCAAGTATCGGATTTTCTTCTGCTTTTTTTCTGCCCTGGTTTCTGGCGGTCAAGATGATCGCGAGACGCCGTACGCCGCAGTTCGTGGAATTTTTTTTTTCTTTTTGGATGGGGGAGGGGTGGAAGATTTTGTTTGGGTTAGGTTAAGTCAGGTTCGGATGAATTGGATTGGATTTGAGATGGGAGCCTTAGGTAGGTACAGGATGACCAACTGAACCCACTGCGCACAAGTGCATGTAGCTAGCTAGCTGAGCTGTACGTGATTTTGTAAACATCCTGGCTGGAGGGGTTAGTTGATTAGCACACTATGTGTATCGCGTAGCAATGTCCTCCCGTAGGAGGAGCTCTAAGTGCTTCCGTGCACTGTTGAATGTGCGCGTGTTGTTATTCTGTATGTGGCTTTTGATTGATGAAAGGGGCGGTGGGGCCGCATTTATGCATTGAATAATGTTCATGATGAGCGCGACTTGAAGGGATGAGCGAATGGGAAGAAATGAGAACACAAAATAAACGAGAAATGATAAAAGGAAAAAGGGAAGAAGAGAAAGAAGAGAAGAAAAGCGAAGCGAAGAGAGAAGGATTTGCATCTCAGCTCAACCGAATCATCTTCCCGAGCCTTCGCCTCCTGCGTTGCAAGTTAGAAAAGCATGCTCGATGCGTATTCCGAGAAATCTCGATTACACGCATATGTAGGTTACTTTTAGTTCAACTCATGTGCCCTCACTCGCATGGACGACAAATGCATAGTGTCGTGTTTTGAGTCTCGCAGGTTTTCCCTCTAAAGGCATGGACCGCAATGGGTGATGGGGGGCCCATAGTCCGGAGCCTCCTCTGATAGGCCTAGGCAGACGCCCAGCGCCTACTGAAATTGTTGAGAGGTCCTGCAACAGTTTTCGGGCCGGCACCTCTGTTCGATAACTCACCTGCTTTAGATTGGATCTAGGAAAGCCGTTAGACGAACTCGGCGGGCCCGGTCAGACTCTAATTTGAGCTTTTGGGGAGGACATCAAGTCCCCTCAATCTCTCCAGAAACAGGTGTGCTTTGCCACCCGCTTGCATCAGAGGAACTATTCTCAAGTCTCAACGGCACCGGCTATAATTATGTACATAATGAACTAGGCTTGATCACTTCCCTGTTACAAACCAACAAGAAAAGTGGGATGCTCTCTTCCTAACCAGTAACTTAGTCACTGAACTACCGCTGTCCACCTGAGACGGTTGTCAACCTATGTCAGCCACATATCCAAATGGCTGAGAGTCCAAACTGCTCTTTACTTTTCCCTCAAGGACTAAGCAGGATCGAGTCTAGTGATCGAAATAGGTCCTCCCAAAGTTCAGGTGGTTCCTCCTGTCGATCTCAGATTATCCTTGGACCAACAGTTTCATCGGCATTTCTAGAGCAGGCATTCTTTACTTTTTCTACCACCTCGCATTCTCTCGGATGAAACTTAGATAGCCGACATAATTATCCTTGCTTGCCCATACTAGCCGCCCCTCTCGTTTCTCTCATGTGCACTGGATGAATGTATTCGTGCAGTTGGACAGGTTCCCCTTGTCTCGCCCCAAATCTCTCCGACGTGGTAACTGTAGATTGTTCGGTCGGTTACACGACTAGGCTAACGATAGACGGACAAAACCATCCTGTAATAGGCAGTAGAAACCGCTCATCTTCAGGACCACACCCCCCAATCTGCCTTTTTTTTTCTTTGTTTGTTTTGTTGTTGTAGCCTTATAGTGGTTGTGTAATATGATCTGATATTTAAAATGTATGCGCGCCCGCAGGTGCTGTGTTGTAGTTGCGTTAGCCTCGCCGTCTAACAAACACCAAAATCTATCCATGCGGCATATCCATAAATATAGTGTCTAACTAAGAACGAGCTACGGGGAGACGATCTTTTGACAATAGCCTGCAATAACAACGTCCCCCTCCTCCATTCTCCTCATAACAGCGAAAGGCAAGAAACCGGGCCGGTCAGATAAACCTCACCGGGCGATTGGCCCGGATCTATGGATGGGCGTTTGTCTTCCACCGCGGACCCGTCTGTTTGGGAACACGGAACACGGCAAGTCCCGTACAGCGACAGACAGATATCGACTGCAAGCTCCGACGCCAGATTTCGCGCATAACGAGTTGCACCAGGATTGCCCGCTTTGGCCCACTCCCCACCCACGTCCCTCTTGTGTGTTTGTGTCTCGCCGTTTGCCGCCGGCCGTGTGGTCCACTCGCAAGCACACACTTGCAGCTAGCAAGTAGTAGCTGGTGTCCCTCATACACACGATCCTGTATCTCGGACATGTAGGAGTAAAATATGGACCTATACTTACAGTACAGCAGGAATAGCCCAGGCTTAGTGCATGTAATAGACTCCATCACTCCCGCGGCAACTCAGGGCTTGAACTGGGGCATACGCTGTCGGCAGCCCTGGTCAATGTGTCCCCCGGTCTGACACTCCCTGTTTTTTTTCCCTTTTTTCCTTTTTTATTTTTACAACTTTCTTCCATTTCCAAGTTTGTCCGGCTCCGGCTCCGGTTTGTCGCGGCGGCTGTGGCTGTGGTTGTCGTTGGAGGACAGGCTTTGTTCGATTGCCGCAGGACAGCTCAGCGTCCGTTCGGGTCCGTCTCTGATGCAACACAAAGGTCGTACAGAAGGCCCTGCTTGCTGGCTGACGGTCGTACGTACGGTCGTGTAACCGAGTAGGAAATGGCATATCTAGATAATTTACATAGAATTAGAAGGTGGATCGAGTGCACCGTTTAATTTACTGTCAATCTCTGTGAGACTGACCTGTCACGTAGGGCTGAACTGAGAAAGGGACAAGAGAAATGACCATGGGCCTCGGGATTTTGGCCATGGACCATGGACCAAGGACCGAGGACCAGAGTACACTAGGATCGATCTTGATATGTACCGTAGCAGCACAAGGCGAGGCTAGTCGTGCAAACAGATGGGGGATGAAACACCTGGGTCGTGTTCGCTGCAGGCTCCTCCGACAAGTCACAAACCACTCGCCAGGGTTCGCATTGCCCCCATCCAAGCGTCGCTGGTAGCTTACCTCTTGTCAAGTTCGCTTCTAGCAAGCATCTGCGCCTCTGGGGTGTATCTCGGTCCCATATCATTTCTTTTTCTTTTTTTGCTATGTGATGCTTCATTAACTCCGGACCGGGTGTGAGTATGCGTTTGCCAATCTGCAGTCCGTGCCAGCGCAACTATTTCCTACATACAGACTGATGAGTACAAGGCTAGCTCAGTCCGTACCCGCATCCGCATCCGCGTTTGGGTGAAGAAGGGTAGAAAGAAAAAAAAAAAGGCATTGGTTAGTTTTAGAACTGGGACCGAGACCCTTTCATCAGGCCAGTTCTGTGCGGAATTGCACGGCCGGCAGTGAGTGGATGGGGTGACGGTGACGAAAAGTCAACCCCGCCAGTTATCGTCAGAAGCACTGGGATTTCTCGGCCTTCAAGGTTTGAATGAGGCTTCGTGAGAGAAAGGATCCAGATCCGAGGAATGCCATTCGATGAGCCTGAAGATTCGCCACTCGCCTCGCTTGTCTGATTGCCATCCCTTGTAATACAGATGGGGGTGGAAAAAGCAAAACACCATGGAGGGATACAATAATGGGATTGATGACTTTGCCTTACCTGCCTGTCTGCCTGCCTGCCTGCCTGCCTACCTACCTATCTACCTTAGACCACAACCTAGCTTAACACCCCCCAAAAAGGGCAGAGCGAAGCAAGCAGGGGTGGCTTGATACCCCGAGTCGGGATGGCCATCGTCATGTCCTGCCCCAAACAAACTTGTCTCTCTCACCGCCACGTTGGGTACATCTGTGTGATTGGGAACGGCAAATTTTGGAGTCCAACAATGTCGAAACCCGAGTTTCTTTGCTGTCAAAGCCGGGGTGGGAACATGGAGCCGGGGTCTCGATCGGTGAGGAGGTCCAGCTTTCACACTTAAGGGCGTGAGTCTATCGCGGGCGCATTGAGACCATCGTCAATCATCAACATCAACATCATCATCATCATCATCATCATCATCATCGTCCTTTCATCGTCGTCTCCATCCCACACTCAGTGATCAACCCCCAATCGCATCAGCTCATAGCCCTGCCCCTTGGTCGATTTGGTCTGATCTGCTGCCGGACCTCTCTCCAGGTTGTCCCCACTCGATTGGTTCCGTTTTGTGACAAGGGGTTCAACATGACTGACAGAAGAGCCAAGCTCCAGAGTAAGATTAGACAAATTAGGGCGAGACTGAACAGTTAAACTTGTACATCTATCTGTATGCTTGACGTGACGGGACGTGGCCCTTCCCGCTTGCCACCCCCCGGGCCTTAACTACAAGTCCGGTCCCCCCATGTTCCCATGCGATCCCCATGCTGTCCCTGCTATTAATTGATTTACGTCGGCTCGCCTCGCGCTACTGGCCCAAGCAGATCGACCCATGACGTCGCTGACAGGAGAAGTCGTGATGCGTGGGAGTACGGAGTAGATGGTGCGGCATTCCTTGGGCAGGGGTCTCGGGGTGCACGCATGGCCAGCAAAGCAAAACATATTCCTTGCTCCTCTTCCATTTTAAACCGTCAAGGCAATGCCTTCATTGCTGATGCAACAGTAGACATAGACGCAAATGCCATCGCCAAATGGGTGCCATTGCTGCTGCTAAAGGAACAAGCACATCAAATTCCCTCCATCCCCGCAGGATTATTCCATCTTGGTGCTTGCCAAAGCCAACGACTGACCAGTCACGTTTTAGCCTGTGGTTTCCACTGAGGAGAACAGGTATCCATCAAAACGATAACGACCTGTTTTAGGCTGTTAGCTACAGAAATTTTGCGCTGTACTCCGTACGCTGTGCCGCTATTCAACCCCCCCTCCTTCATGCTCGCTGCTCAAGTCAAAGGCAGCTGAGACCCACTGATTGGCCATGGAGTGGCTAAAGGAACGACACACGTACATACGTCGCAGCTCACTTGACCCTCGATCCGGTGCTTGAATGGATATAGATGGTTCGTGAGGGTTAGTGGGGCTTTTTCTTGGTGTCTTATTTGAGGGGGAAAGAGGCTTGGAAGGACGGCATTCGCAATCCCACATCATCACGACAACTCATGATAGAAGGGGATAGAAAGGTCAAGATGGGGGTCGTTCACTCGCCATTGGCGCGGGATTTTTGGCCTAAATGTGGTTCCTCCAACGCACGGAACCAGGACGAGTTTCTGGGAGAAAATACGATGCAAGAGGAACTGTGAGATTTGGTGTTTTGACATGCTCGGGCACCAACAGCAACTTGCTATTTTCGGGATGGACGGCTCCAACCGTTACCCTAGCTGATGTAAGTCTCAAGCTGAGGACTGCAAGTAATTTCTCAGCTCGGACTGGAATCATACATGCTGTTCCGTTGAGAACTGTTCAATCAATAAGACCAACAACCGTAATAAAAACCACGCCTTCGTCATGTACGAAACGGTACATTACGGCCCTACAGTCTGTATCGTGTCCAAGCTGCTGCAGTCGTGCGCTGGCTGAAGAGTGTTTCATTCATCCGCCCGCTATGCCGGCCGGCCGCCTCCCTGGTGGCATGGTAGCAGCCCAGTTCGATAGAGCCCTGGTCCCTGACCGCAGATCCAGCGCTTTCTCCAGTCCGCCGCCTCGTCCTGCCCATTTTTTGGAGCAATAGAGAAGGATGAGGAGGTGGTGGCCTTGGGCCCCCATAAACGGGAATGAGCAAGGGGTGTAGGCCTCATCTGCGGGCATTAAAAAATTAAAGAAAAGAGTAAAGAGGGGAACAAAAATAAGAAGAGGAGAGAAAATTCTTTCATCGAGGTGGAGGTCGTGTGGCGGTAAAGATGCCACCGAGGTGGAACCCTACTGTGATGTCGACTACAACGTGGCGTCCTGGGAAAGGGACTTGGTGGTCAAGGCGTGCGTGCCTACCTGGATAGTTGCTGCGAGCTGTGAGGGCGGAAGGAAGAAGAGCGCACGAGAGCGAAAGCGAAAGGGTAAGAGGCTCGCGACGCTGCTGCAAGGACAATGCCGACATGTCTCAGATATCGCGGGGCGGTTCGCTGGTGGTGGAGGATGGACGAGGATAGCATCGGCCGTTGGGGCAATGACGAGGAGCAGCAGCAGCATTGTCTTATTTCTTCTGGCACGATGCTGCAACGTGAATGCACTCCCCCAATAGCTCTCAAGTTGACAGCTCTTCATACACACGCCCCCTCCTTCCCAGCTGTTTGTCTGTCTTGCTTGCCTTGTTTCGTCTTGTTCCGTCGGTCGGTGTCTTTGTTGCGGATAGCCGACCAACCGGCCGGACGACCGCCACAACAGAAGAGGCAGAAAAAACAGGAACCATATTGGGCCATGTGGCTTGATGTCAGGCGTGTGTGCCGTGTACGTAGTTGACCCCGAGGGAAGCGGAGAGGGAGGGGGAGGGGGAGGGCGGACGGAGGAGGGTCGTGTTGGTGGGCGATCATGGTTCATGGCAGTCGATGAACGCTCGAGGCTTGGTGGCTACCACCCCCCGGCCCTGGCACAGCAAGCCCAGACAAACTGCCTCTGTCGTCCCAGTTGTGTGTACGGAAGAGCATACTGTCATAGCTTTGCGCCTCCAATCTCCAGGTTTGTTTCCGAAAAACGCCAGTTAACGTATGAAGTACAGGTAGAACTATACATGTACCTCAACGAACTCAAACAACGCACACCAACATGCGTGTCCACGACACCAGACAAGCCCACACCCAATGTATTGAATACATAGATCCGTAGTAGGTAGCATACATAATCCACACGATTCATTCCACAATGGGCCCTAGAACCTTGGGCAATGATCCATGGCACCAGCACCAGCTCATCATCATGCTTACCAACTCACCAGCCTTCAACAGACGAACACGAATGTCACAACCACCGCAGAACCAGCAGATGGGCCTAGCTGTGGGTGGTAGAAAATTTCTCCCTCCCTTTTTTTTCTTCCTTTTCTTTGACCGCCAGTTCATCAGTTGCACCCAGGGGGTTCCTAGTAGAGTACCTGCTAATTAGGAGGCGGCGTGGAGCATGAAAACAAGACGAAAAATAAAGCGTCATCCGTCAAGCACGGTGCATGGAGCAACATGGAGCACCGGCGTCGTTCTTTTCTTAGGGTTCGCTCGGGTCTGGGAATTTAGGCTGCGGATGACGTCCTAGGGAGATCCGACGGTTTGACGATCACAAGAAAGACGTTACTGGATATATGGATCGAGTCCTAATTAAAGAGAGAAACAACATGGAAGCTGGGGCGCTCCGGCATTAATTGGAAATGATGTCGCAGAAACAAAGACATGGCTTGCAGCACAGCGGAACGATGTTTTGGGACAAAGACAGGCTGCTCGGGCCGGGCCTTTCTCCTTGTTGGTTCCAGGAACGAAACGTTCAGACCAGCCCAGCCAAGCCTCGCCCGACAAACTCAAGTGTGAGTGTCAGAGCGTCTTGTCGCAAAACGCACGGACGGACGTTAGGCTCGTGGCTCGTGGCTCAGGGCCGCTTCGCGCCTTTGTCTAAGGTAGGCAAAGTCGCAGAAGTTGTCAACTCTGTCATCAGTTCTGTCAACCTTCTCTTGTCTGTGTGTCTTGTACCTGGCATGTTTGGTCCAGCACTGTCAACGAAGGTCTGGGGCTGATAGCCCTTGGCTTTAGCAAAAGTGTGGTGGCCATAGTAAAACAAGCAAGTCGAACGAGTACATAACTTGCTGCACACATCCACGAACATGCACCTCATGAAGAGTTTTTATCCCTATTGGGTTTCAATCCCACGAGACAGCTAATAAACGGAAGTAGTTAGGCATGGAAGCGGGGAGTACGTGAACGAGTACCCCATATTAATACATCAATGTCACTGAGTTTGGATAATGCAGGGGGGGCAACTTTTCATTCTCAAAGTTGTGGTGCGTTTGCAATGGAGGTCTAAATAGAATTTCTGCGTCTGGTGTACATTCCTCCGCGAATCGACATGACCGGTGAAGAGGGCATCCACAATTGCTCCAACAGCCGTCGATTGGCGCCTAAGCCGCTTGGCTTGGTTTATGGTGATCATCACCAACCCATCACCACCCATGCGGACGCCACTCATGGATGCTGACGCTGGAAATAAAAGTAGAGTACGGAGTAGGTAGATCTGGTCTGAGTATTGGGGGTGTTGGGGAACAGCACACAGCCAACCATGGAGGGTCCAGTGTCGCATGTCGCATGTCGCATGTCATTGTTGTGAGCTGGGGAGGGGGCATATTCCTACAATCCTTGGGAACTGGGGTTGTCTGATGTCTGGTGTACGATACGATGCTGCGTGTTGCGTTACGCTGCGGTGCAGCAGCTGTGCTCTGGTGATACATATCCTTGCTTTACGCGCCGCCATTGGCATCACAATTCAGCATCAAACATTATCCAGTTTTATCTTCACCGTCATATTAGTCGCAATCCGAAGACGAGAAAAAGGCGAGGCGCAATGGCACAGTCCCCAGTCTGACTAAGGTGCAAAGTTAAGGTACCTTTGATTAGCACCACACAGCAGCGCACCTTTAAGCCATGACAGCACCACAGCTTGCCCTAGCCAGCTTCAGGCTCATCACTCATCACTCATCACTCATCACTGTCACTGTCCCTTCCAGTCCTTTGAATGCCTTTTTTCACTGGCCAAAATATCCCATGTCACACCTTCTCCACGCTTACCGCCGACTGAGCTCGTCTCCCGGGGCGTTCCTGGCCCTGCTAGCGCGCCTAAGCAAGAGATTGGTGACAAGGCTTTCCCTCACACCACGCCGTCACAGATTCACAAGCCCTTTTACACTGGACAGGTCCTCGGCGAGCCTTCTGTGAAAAGCCCCCAAGTCCCTTTGTCAAGCTCGTCTCTGGCTGTGGACCCAGTGAGGACCCTCTCAAGTCTATTCCTCCACTCATCGATACTTTCTCTGCACTCTGGTCCCTTGACCCCCATTCCTTGCGCAATGCAAGCGCAGAGGCTCGGCGAGGGTGAGACCCTGGCCCCAGGTCCTGGACAGCACATCTTCAATGACTTACCGACCTGCCTCGAACTAGGTGGTTCGTGCGAACGCCTCGGGTGTTGTCGTCGTGTTGGAAGCAACCTTCCTTGCGCCATTATTTGGCACGGCCGTTGCTCCACGCTCCATGATCCAATTCTCCACGCTCCGCGGATGCGCTCTTGGTCCATCTCCGGCCTGCCGGGGGAGGATTGATGATCGAAAGCGGGTTGCAGGGCGCCTGCAAATTCCCATGATACCTCCGGGATTGAACCCCAGCACTCTAGACAGCCCGGGACATAATCCCTAGAATTTGAGGCCAGCAGTGAGGCAGTGTGGCGACCATGGATATATCACACAACTGAGAACTGAGAACTGAGGGGAGCGATAAATGAGTGAGTGAATAAGTTGACGGCGGCCAAAAAATTCTCAACCGTACGGTTCCAGAACGGCGAAGCAGTCTCAGAGAAGGGATGGATCGCCTAGACAAGCCCAGATTAATGAGACTTTATGCATATGTCGTGTCGTGGCATTGCGCTGGACAGCAGCAGCAGTATCCAGCCATTCATCCCTCCATCCATACTGTACATGCATGCCTTACATTACATAGAGACTCAGACATCCATACAACGCAGGACAAGCCTTGGTCGCCCGACCCCTTCCGCGTCCGTCCACGCACGACTCCAGCCTTCTTCTCAAACCCCTCCGTCCCCCAGTCTCCAGATGAAAAAATCGGAGCCGGGAAGGCGGACGGGTCCCATGCGAAGATCGAATCGTTCAACCCAACCATACCCAGGATGGGGAGGGGGTGGACATGCGACATGCCGGGCTAGGGGGCGTGTAGTTGCTTGTTGTGTGCCAGGCTAGAACTGACAGCGACGCCAAGGACCCAGGACACCAAGTGCACCCGTTACAACTGTTGAGACCGACTTTTATTACCACTGACCGGTATTATGACATGTACGTCTTCTCGGGCCTTGCCTGACTTGGGAACCGGTGATGCTGAGGCCATCATCGTCGCGGGTTTTTTTTGGGGGTTGGCGCCAGTGAGGCGAAGCAGTGCGCCAACAGGAGGGGCGATAGAACTCGTTCTCGTCCACCGACAGTCAGGAACAAGTAACAGGAACTGGCAAGGAGGAACTGATATGTGATGGAGGAGCTGAAATGAACCCGGATTAGATTAGGAACGGGGGGGTCACCGCCGCACGCCGCCTTGTTAATGGTTACATAACATAATTATTTGTTTTTCTCTATCTTTTCTTTCTTTTTCTGCTTCGACAAAACAATGTGCAATGCCATACCAGCAAATATCCGCAGGCGGTCCTCATCATCCATTCCCCGGCCTCTCGATGGCCTCTGCCTTATTGCCAAACACAATGACCCCACACTCCGTCCACTTTGGGACTTGCATTGGATTAGACTTGGCTTTGCTTCTCTCGTATCCATCACACAATCCACACGCCCTCCCTGTTGCTGTGCGTGCAGTTGGAATACACAGTAGTGCGTCTTGTTCACCCCCCTCCCCTACCCCTGTTGGTTTAGGTGCTTGACCATTCCGTACGGCTCTAAATGCTCGGTTTGCACTTGGGCCTTGGGGCTTCCCTTCCCTCGTCCTCGTCAATTATAGCCCTAGGCTTCTTGTTAAGACGGTCAAGAAATCTGTAGCTTTCCTGTCCTGTCTTGTCCTGTCCTGTCCACTAAACGCTAGGCTGATGAGGGGTGTCTGATTACACTCTTACACCCCGGTTTGCTGCGCTTTTCTCCCCCCCGTTACGTCGTGCGCCTCCTTCGACAGCGCACAGCGCACGCAGACACTGGGACTTCTTCTTGACAACCATCAAAACCAGTTCCCTCGGACCAAGCTTTCTTTTCTTTTTCCCTCGCTTCTTTTGCCCCCCCTCTCCCTACCAAGCGCGGCACATGTACAGCACTACGTAACCTAGCTACGTCTTTGCTTCTTTGCTTTGTCCTCTTTCCCTGTGTCTTGAGTCTCAACTTCCGCCCCAGTCAACAGCAAGCACATCCCGAAACGTGGGTCCGCGCCTGAGGCTCCTCCTAGGCTCCTTCCAGTACCTTACTATTACTACTACCGACCGTTTCTTCTTTCTGCCGGACTGTCAACTCCCCTCTCAGACATCTTTACAGCCCGACCACGTCTCTCTCGCCTTCGCCATTGCTTCCGGCCTTGTTCCCAGTTGAAGCCCAAACCTGCAGAGATAACCAACCCAGTCCTGGACCTTTTTGATTTTGCCCCCCAGTTGGCGCCCTCCAATCTGCTCTGCCTCATCCAGCTCGTCATCTCCGCCCATTGGTTGACCAGGTCCTGAGGATCACCAATCATAACCGTGTCTGCCTTCCTCATTCACGACGAGCCACGCTTCATCATCTAAACTGCCTTGACTGCCACCTCCCGAGACAGTTCTCCCTTTCTTCTCTTCTCTCTCCTCGAGGTATCAGCCTAAAGTCGACTACTTTGACGCCTAATCCATCCTACACGTTTTTACCAAGCCGCCTACCGCATTCAGCAAGCAATCTAGAACCTCCAGCTTCCTAGATTTCTCGGGTATCTTGTCATCTCAAAACGCAAGACCCCTGGGCACCTCTCAGACCACCCTTCTTCAACCTGAGGTGCTCTGCATTTGTGCCCCCTTTATCCGTCACTCTACTCTATCTTCATCCAAGGCGCTGCCTATAACATAGCCGGGCCCCCAAGTGTTCCTGTTGTGCTTTGATTACACTCAAGCGTTGTTGGACGACGCAGGGCTTCTCGAAGCCCCTCCAAAGCCAGACGTAGAACGAACCCGGGACGAGTCGCCGAGCTGGCCCAACTCAAGAGCGAGACTCCGCTCTGCCTCCTGCGGGCAGAGTTGCCGTCCATCGCGGGTGCGCAGGACCGTCTCGACCTGGTGCGCGCTCCGCGCTCCTATGCAAACGGTCCCCGCGTGGGCAGATCGGGCGCACCGGCTGTCACCGTGGATATCGCCGCTCTCCTCAAGGGTCCGGACTCTGATGAGTCGTCTGTTTCACCCCCTCGTCACATTCAACATTTTCATATTTCTGCTCCCGCGGCTTCCGCTCCTGTATCTACACCAATTTCGACGCCGGCTCCTCCAATTTCTGCCCCTCAACGACCCTCGATCAAGGCCTCTACCGCTCCAGCTCGGCCATCTGTGCATGTTGCGCCGCCCGTAGCTCCTGCACCCCCAATGTCAGCAGGAAGGCGCAGCATGCCTCCTCACACCTCAGATCAGCCCGTGAAGAAGCAGAGTAAGTGGTCTCCAGAAGAGGATGCTCTCATCATCGAGCTCCGGGGAGGGGGAATGAAATGGGAAGACATCTCGAAGCGCCTTCCTGGCCGGAGTGCGATTAGTTGTCGTCTTCATTACCAGAACTACCTAGAACGACGAAGTGAGTGGGATGAGGAGCGTAAAAACAAGCTCGCGAGGCTGTACGAAAGGTAAGGACTACTCATCATGCACTTTAGAAGACTCGACTGTGCCAACAACCTGCTTCTGGTCGTTGTGATCTTGTTCCAGGTTTCCCGAGCAGATAGATACTAATAATGGTAATAGGTTCAAGCCCGAGATGTGGGCCAAGGTTGCGGAGGAAATGGCAGTCCCATGGCGAGCAGCTGAGGCCATGCACTGGCAACTTGGAGAATCTGATATGGCGCGCCGAGCTGGAGTGATTCCTTTCTCTCTCGCTTCAGTCAACGTCGATAACAACGCCAACCATCGAAACTCGCCTTCTCGCAGCCATACTCATTCGCAATCCCAGGGGAGTTTGGGAGCCCCCTCTCCTCGAGCTCTCTATAACCGACCCCAGCCCATGGCTGTCGTACCTGGCCGTGCCCTCGTCGCCCGCCGCGAGTCTATTCCTCCCCCTCCCCCTCCGATTCCTATGGCCGACCTCCAGGAAGTTCACTACATTCCAGGCCCCGGACTAGCTCCCATCCAAAATCAACCACCTCCTAGAGGAGGAGGACTACTCCCTGGGGTTGCCGAGCTTACTACAGGTGTCAGCCCCTATAGTACTCCCGCGGGAGTCCCAAGCGTCTCCATGACTGCCCAACCAACACAAGCACCTCTCCTACCTACGCTTGCTAGTTACTCGATGGAGACGACTGGGTCAAAGCGACGAGCCAGCCCCGACCGCCTTCAAAGGGAGTCGAGCCATCGACGACGAATGGCATAAGTTACCAATCCCTCTCGTAGCATCATAGCATCAGAGGGAGTTACGGGCGAACAAGGAGTTGAACTTGATTTTGTTTGGGCAATATCAGCCAAGGTTGGGAAACCAAGGCCTGGTTTGGGATAGCAAGCGACACGAAGCGGTAACATACGGTTTTTTCGACCAGGAACGGAAATATGGCCACGATCGCACATACACACCTATGGGTTTGCATAAGGACGAAGATAAACTTGGAGGGTGGAGAAAGCGGGATCTGTTCTTTTGGATGAGAGTAAAAGGGGGAATATTATTTGATTTTGCGGATTCAACTACGTATCGTACAACAAACAACATTTATGACACGGGGCGAGGACGGATGGCATAGGATGGAAATGCGGCGAAGGATTATTTTTGTTGTTTTCTCATGTGAAACAAAACCCAAAAACACTCGCTGGATTCTTTTTTGCTTTTATTCATTTCGATGTCTTGTCGTTTTTTTCAGAATGGTTTTTTTTTTTCTTGGCTTTTTGTTTTCAGTGGAATTTGTATGGCTAGAAGGCGCATGTTCCGAAGCAGGCGGAGGACGGTCGCTAGGAAGGATCATAAGATGACCCAAAAAATATTCCTAGGTTTGCTCAGGTTGTTGCTTCTGCTAGGAAGGTTATGAGATGAGGATGGATAAATTGTAGAAAAGAAGACATGGGTCGGGATGGAAAGTGGAGGATGCCACCTTATGGCAGATGAATATTTGGAATTTGTATTTCTGATAGACCATATCAAAGCTGGCAAACAAGAGAAGGAGGTTGTACAGTTACTAGGCTCAAGATGAGATATTAAAAAAGTACGAGGGGATATCATCCTAACATGATTTTTTCAATGCACATTTAATCGTGGTGACATTTTCGTGATGTTGTGACTTAGGTTTGACATAATTTTGTGCCCTTTGCAGAGAGCATTGCCATCCAGTTTCTTTTCACTGGTGATGTCTGATATTATCTCAAGATGGTCTACTACATATCACCCACCAATTATCTCTCTCATAGCCGCTCTCCTCAACAACACCCCCAGCCCCCACGACGTCCTCTTCCAGTTCACCCTTGCGGTACAAGTGATAGTAGCGTTGGTACGTCTCCCCCTGACCCTGGGGCGTCTTCATCACCCAGGGGACAAGCGTGTCTTGTTCGCTATTCTCATCCCAGCCACGGCGGCTGGATGATTGTTCCAAGGCCCAGACGTACACCAGCACACGGCCCTGGCGGGGGCGCACGCACTCCAAAAGCTTGGTGATGGCCTCCCGTCTACGCTCCACTGTGGAGAGATGGTGAATAACAGCAATGCAGATCGCAAAGTCGGCGGCTGCGTGACGATAGGGGAGATCAAGGCCGTCGGCAACTGCAACGTCTACATCCCCCTTGCCGCCAGCATTATCGGCAGCGGCATCCTCTCCGGTTGGCTTCTTCACGGAGAGCGACGGGCCTTCCCAAGCCAGACGGACAAGAGCAGCACTGCGATCGGAGCCTAACAGGTGCAGGGCCGGGTTAACGCGGAGGTACTTGCCGTTGCCGCAGCCAACGTCGAGGCCGACGCTGCCCGGGGACTGAGCGTTGAGGAACTGAGTGACGAAGGGCCAGGGCTTGTGGCGGGTGGCCGAGAAGTGCGGTGCGATAGCGTCGTAGACAGCGTGCACGTGCGTGGCCTCGTATGTCTCGGCCTGAGCCGTTGCAGATGCGGAGGAAGATCCATGTTGCTGGCGCTGAGAGTGGTGTTTATCATCGGCGTGGTGAGGCTGGACGGGTACCGCCTGCGAACCGTCTTTCGGTATCGCCGACGAACCACTCGCCATGACCGGATTCTAGTAGTTTCGAAAAGAGAGGGGGAGGGGGTGTGTGATATAGAATGCGTAAGATAGGTAGTGATATGATGAAGTTTTGTTTGTTGGTCGGTGCCCTTGTAGCAAGAGAGAGTTAATTACCCTAGAAGCTTGAGACCTCTCAATGGAAAAAAAAACTGGGGCAGTTGGTTTTCTTCCACAGACGCTTCTCGTTGTCTTCCTATTTCGGAAGGGGGGTGCGAGAGGAGGGGCAAGGGGAGAAATTGGAGAGAAAACGAACGATTGTCTGAGCGTTCTATGTCATGTTGGTTTGCAAATCAGTTTGATAAAAGTTCCAGCAGTTTTGTAACGTCATGGATTGCTGTTGTGAGCGGGAGAAAGGCCTCAGGTGTGAACGTGCGCTTGTAAGCGTGTGGTTGGGAGTGGATTAATTCCTTATTACAGGAGTCAGTCGAAAGGGATACCGGGGAACTAACGCAAAGCGTGAACATGGTACAGATGTAAATAACCAACTATTGTTGCCAATCAAGTTGGTTCCGTTCGGTGTGTGGCCAGAGCACGCCCAGCCAGCTCGAGCCGTTGCATTAATTACATATCCATTGCGAATGAGATGTCAACTTGCCAATAACCAGCTCATGACAGCCTGAATGTCAAACCGCAACCTGCCCTGTGCTTCTTTCTTCCCCATGTCCACCGAACAAAGGAAAAAGTGCCTTTCCATTGCCAGGGGTCTTCCCTCGTAAACCAACACGTTTAAGATCGTGCCAATGCCCTTGTCCACGAACACCTCGGAAGCGTCCCGCCCAACCTAGCCTGATCCCTATGTGATGGATGATGACTAGTACAGATTACGGATATCCGCAATGTGAGGCCTCAAAAACCAGGGCTTCCCCACCAAAGCACCATTCAGGGTCCAATCCCCGTTCTTTCATCTCCACATTCATCATCATACGTAACAATATTTTATGTCCATGATCCTAATAATGTTCCGTGCTCCCCTTTTTATCTCCGCATCGCCTCACATGTTCACACACATCTCACCTCCCGTATATAGATTTCGAACATCACGTCATGTTTTGTTCACGGACCGTCTTAGGAACCACGAGGGGGTCACCCCGTACTACCTGTATATAGGTATTGCAAGACGCTTCACAAACGTGCAACGAGGCTGGGTAGGCCTGCAATGCGACACTGTCAATCTTTCCCCGTTGCCCTGGTCCCTGTAATGGATGATGCCTCGTTATTTGCTATTTATTGTTAACGCCCGTTTTGCGGGTTGGGCATTCATCACACTCTTCCATGTTCATCACATTAGGCTCCTTGCAACACACCCTAGATAACTACAAATTAAGTAGCAGCAGAACGAATCAACAGGGGGCCTCATCCACAGCACATGGGGTGCGGTACCGCCATGCACGACATCTCCGATCCGCCGGGCTGAAGTTGGAGCCTCACAGCACCCCAGGCCAGGTTCACACTTCATTCACTGGCGTGGATGACACCCGACAGGGGCCGAGTCCTTGACTCTCTAGCTGCTGTGAGGGAAAAAGCTCGGACGCCTCGCGTGTCTTACTTCTCCAGGCAAACTAGGACTAGGTCGAGGTTGAAGGGGCGTGTTCATGTCATGAATCGTACACTTGTCAAGGTGATAAACAGAAAAATCGAACAAGGTCGTCGTGAGCAAGGGTTTCGGGTCGTTGTCTCTGTCACAGCCTAGCCGCTTCAAACAAGGGTTGTTATGAACGCATGATCGTCGCATTAGCTAGCTGAAATGGGCCCTGTAATCCTATTTCCCTGCCCTGTTGTATCTGATGCGAACTCTCCATCGCCGCTGCTCGTAGCACCCGGCATCTCCAGCCTCTCCGCGAACCTATCGCGATCCCCTGCATCTCATCAGACAACTTGGCTTTTCCACCCCCGTCTCCCACGTTGCCCGCCTCGCTAATTATGCCGTCGTCACGCTCGTTGCGGGCTACGGGGGTGCTGACTTCATGAACAAAATCAGATTTCACCCCCCCTTGGAGATTTATCCTTTCATGACCGTAATAAACGGATATTGATTCATTTCCTGCCGGTGTTGAGGGTACTATTGGGGTCGAAAACGTCAGTGGCAATCAATTCGGGGTACTTGACCCCGCCCTGTTGGAGAACAGAATCCATAGTCTCCATAATGAGGCACGACTCAGACCACGGCATCGTGTCGCTCTGCTTCTTGCCATCGCGCAGGCATCGCGCGCACTCATCGGCCTCCCAGAACATACCGTGGCCCCAGTTGCCACGCTTGGGATCCTGAGGGATGGGCACCTGCACCGTCTCAATGTGGCCGTTGCCGTCTTTCTTGATGATCTTGTACTCGGTAGGTCGGTAAGCAGGGCCCGTGACCTGGATCTCGCCACCGGAGCCCTGGATACGAATGGCAGGACCGCCGGTGTAAAGACCGTCGAGATCGGTGCCAACACGGAGGGCGGTGGTTGCAATACCCATGGCCTTGGCCTTGGGGAACTGAACGATGATGCTAGTCATCTCATCAGCACCGGTGTCGTACTTGTTGATGGCGGAAACGACATTAGGGGCTTCCTTCTCTTCCTCGGCCTGAGTGTGGTAGATAGTCTGGAAAACCCAGTTCAGGGAGTAGACGCCGAGATCAAGAAGAGCACCACCGGCGAGATCGGGGTTGACCATGCGGTGGGAATCGGGGAAATCGACCTTGCCATTGGGAAGGTCCCGGTTGAAGGAGAGGTCGGCTGTTTAGATATTGTCAGTTTATCGCTTTATTAGTATTTTCCCTCATTAGGAGACTTACCCAAAACTCTGTAGACGGGTCCAATAGCACCAGACTTAATAAGCTCTCGGATCTTGATGCTGAGAGGGAAGTATCGGACCCAAACGGCCTCCATGAAGAAGACGTTCTTCTGTTTGGCCGCCTCAACAAGCTTCTTGGTTTGGGCGGCATTAACGGTAAGGGCCTTCTCGCAGAGGACGTTTTTGCCTGCCTGGATAGCCAACATTGCGTTTTGGAAGTGATGGCTGTGAGGGGTAGCGACGTAGATGATGTCGACGTTGGGGTCAGCTACGAGCTCATGGTACGAGCCATAGGTCTTGGCTGAGGTAGGGCCATCAATTTTCTTGATAAATTCAGCCGCTCGCTCGGCGGAGGAGGATGAGGCGACGGCAACGATTTCGTGGGCGACATCGTGAACATCTCGGATGGCGGGGTTTGTGAGCAGATCCTTTGAGAAATCTGAATGCAGAGTTAGTCGATATTAAGAACCATACTATGATATAATCGGTGGGCAAATGTTGAAATGACTGCTCAATAAGAGAAATACTGACGCTCAGCAATGCCACCGGTGGCCAAAATACCCCATTTGATGGTGAAAGGAGCCATTGTGAATATCGTGAAGCTTGGCTGACAGCTTATTGGCGTACAGTAGACAGCTCAGTGATATGGATATACAGTGACCCGACCACAGAGTTTCGTTTTTTGAGAAGCTACTTGAGTCAAAGTAATAGATATCACCAGGACCAGCAAGTGGAATTGGATGAAATTACAATAGTTGAACAATCGAGTGGTGTGACGAGCTCTTTTTATCTCGAATTTGCAAACCCCCCCGCGGGTGTTGCGGGGTAGATTTATCTGGAGTTCTCCCCTCCGTCTCCGGAACGAGTTGCCATACGCTGGACCACGACGCCATCTACGGCTGGGGTTATTTCTTGAAAGGGCTAGTTTCGGCGAGTTTTCTCCCGGTCTCCAACTCCAGAAGACTTGTCCGTCTTATCCACTGGGAGTGTTTCGAATTACTCATTCGGCGTGTTGTCCATTGACCAACCGTGGAAGCTTCCCCCGCATGGTCGCCGAAGCATTAGACCGAGGAGCCACACTGCCTGAAAATCTCACGGATTTAAGGACGTCGACGTCATTTCCTTGTTCTTCTCGTCATTTTTGGGGAATTCATTGGCGGGATGCACATATCCGCTCATAGCGGAATTATTCCTCTCTTCCGGATGGTGGCAGGTCCAGCCGATGAGGTTACCCTATTGCAGGATGATATTCGAAGCGTCCTTCTTTGGCGTTGGGTGAAAACAACTCAGTAAATACTGATGGAAAATCTTTTCTAATATTTGCATGAGTCCTTCGTTCTTGAATGAGCAGCTAAGGAGGTACTAGCTGCTAGGGACCTCTAAGTAAGAATTAGGCTCAAGTTTGGAATGCGGAATTGCGCAACTTATCTAATACATAGCCTCGCGTAAGGTGTGCGTAGTTTGCGTCGACGTGCAGAATGAGTAGTAATGAGTTCATATTCTCCCCCTTTCACCCAAGCACACCTCATATATTTCCTGTAGATAAGTCATTGACGCCATCATCAGTGCTGAGATTGTCGCTCACACGTCTCTACCAAGACGATCATGGCGCAGACTTCGCGCCTCACAAAGGACCTAACGCTTAGGGGCTCGGCCACCACCATCCCCAAGCTTGTCTACGGGACAGCGTGGAAGAAAGACCAAACTGCTGACCTTGTTTGCAAAGCATTGAGGAATGGATTCCGCGGTATCGATACGGCTGCACAACCCAAACACTACAACGAGAAGGGCGTCGGGGAAGGCGTTCAGAAGGCTATTGCCAATGGCTTCATTACAAGAGATGCTCTCTTCGTAAGACAACTCTCCCTAGGATGCAAAAGTTTCGCTCCGCTAACAAGTTACAAGATCCAGACAAAGTTTTCACCTCCCGTGGCTCAAGGGCAAGACCCTCCCTACGACCTCAACGCTCCCCTGGCGGACAAGGTGCACCAGTCGGTGCGCTCGTCGCTCAGCTACTTCACGATACCAGGGCAGGAGGCTTACCTGGATAGTGTTGTGATGCACAGTCCTATGGACACCGTCGAAGAGACCATTACAGCATGGAAGACGCTAGAGACGTACGTGCCGAGCAAGATTCGTAACCTTGGTATCTCCAACACCTCCCTCCAAGTCCTACAGGCGATCAATTCTCAAGCAAGTGTAAAGCCTAGCATCGTACAGAACAGGTTTCACGATAGAACCCAGTTCGAGACTGAACTGCGGGCCTATTGCAGAGATGAGGGCATCATCTTCCAGTCATTTTGGACCTTGAGTGCGAACCCATCTCTTTTCCGAGCCGTGTTAGTGCGTGACGTCGCAGCTCAAGCTAAAGCAACACCGGTGGCCGCATATTACGCCCTCGTTCTGGGTTTGGAAGGAATTACCGTTCTGGATGGGACTACCAACGAGCAACACATGAAGGAGGACCTGGAGGGTCTTGAGTTGATCGGTGCCTGGGCTGAAGGAGATGGGGCGGCGGCGTGGTCATCTGCTCTGGGTGAATTCAAGGGTTTGATCGGAGAACCTAGTCGGTAGGCCTCAGGCTCCTGCAAAGGCTCTAAATTTGATCGCTACTGAGAGGTAGTCTGGGAGGACTACGTGAATTCTCGATGCCACTTGCTCTTCTGCTCTTAAAAAGCATTATGTTCTTCCTTCGCTTTCGAGGCATATACCAAGGAAGGAAGACTTTTAATGCATCGACATACCTTATGGGTATCACTGTTAGACTGTTTCCTAAAGGTTAACTCAATAATAACAGGAAAAGTTATTCCAGTCAAAGGCATATGAATTCCCAATTTATTCGCCTTATGGACCTTGACATCGGATCCCCCCCTTCTACCATCAAGCGTTCTTAGTCCCCTGCTTTCTTAATTTACCATCAAGCGAGAGCAAGGAATCGATTTAGGCTTTCCATTCTCACCTCTTGGCGATTTAATATTCACGTATTTTTTTTGTCTTGACATACCAGTCCTCGATTTAGTCCTGTCGTGAGCCGTCTGAATTCCTGATGAACCGCAATGGTCAAAAGAACTCGGTCTGGACGGGTGATTCGGGAAATTCAGTCCGCCCAAAGCACGCAGACATTACCAGAGGTCGGCCGAGGTAGCGGGCCTCGGAATGACGAACGAGCTCAAACCAGCGGTAGGTGCGTCGTACTCGGGCAGTCTCCTCGGTGCACTTTAGACCCCCTGTTGACCAATGACGATTTAGACAATGGCACTATTCTGGTCAACAATGAGAATGCTACAGCCAAGGCAGATGTTGAAAAAAATGCGGCATTTCAGACAACGTCGTCCTTGGAGCCGGGTCTTACGACTTGCACCACCATCAGTGATAGTGATGAGGCGATAACTGAGGTCTCTACTGTTTCACCCCAGAGGGCACCGCACTTGGAGGACGGCAACGTCAGTGAAGGCACGGTTATGACTGACGGAGATGACACTGAGACAGAAGAGTATGTGGCGAGTCAGATTCTGGTTGGCTTGTCGATGGGGAATGCTCAATACGAAGATTGGTCAGGGTATCGTCCTAGACAATTTCTCCAGCCGGTAGTCAGTTCGACATCTGATAATCAACCGGTAGACAGCCACCGTCGGGCCCAACACCCCGACAGTTTGTCACTACAGAACGGCGACTATTTCGAAGGAGCTCATTTGTACACAAACAACGCAACAAACGCGGATGGGCATCAAAGTAACTCCACCCTGCTTGACGAGCCAGTACAAAGCCTCCGCCCATCAACACCACCCACTGGTGCCGGCTACCCATATCTTGGCGCATTCTCGACTCGCCCGTTTTAAATGGTCCTCCAAACCCTCTAATGTAGGCATTAGCAAACGTGCCGTATTATCAAAGTTGGTTTTGGCAAGTTTATCAACAGACCGCACCGCCTCGATAGCACCCGTTGCCTCCTCTGAACTCTCATAAAGGTAGTTCCCCTCATGCTTCCCAATAGTCTAAACTGTTTCATTGACCACCAACCCTCCTATAGGTTCTTCCAAGTTTACACTTAGCTACGCTTTTTCTCTCCTGCGGTCATAGTTCCCTGACTGCTGCCGAGACCCTCACTTCTTTGACTTCATTTTACAGACGAACGATTTGGAACACTACTCAAACAACGAACTGCTTACTCTTTACGTCGCCTATCTCTGCACATTCGATTCATTATTTATGAAAATGAGTTCCAGCTACACTTCGACTAGCCGTGGCTTCGGCCTTCGACCCTCGCCCCCAAGTAAACCATTCTCAAATACGGTGCGTGAGCATAGCTAATCAAAATCTCAGACTATCATTTCCTCAATAGATCCGGTGAATTTGCCACTGTTGAATCCGAAAAAATTCGCCAGCAGCAATCACCGTCTACCGAGGATGAGATGAACAGCATGAGCTCCTGTAACAACTCTGAGTTAACCCAAGTCCAAACAAGCTTGGAGGCGCCTGTCACATTTGGCACAGAATCTAGCGATGCGTCTACCTCATCTGGTACAATCACTCCCCCCAACTCAAAGCAAAACCAAGGAAATGTCGGACAAGCCTTGAGTAAGATCAACCGAAATGAACTATTTGGAATTGGTCCATATGTTGGTGGAGCTATTCAATACTCGAATCTCTCATACAAGCATCCAATGAACCGCTCCTCACGAGACCTCTGGCAACGGGGATCCGACGCAGTTCGTCGCCCTGACGGGAATGTTGGAGAGGAAGATGTCATCAACTGGATGCTGACGCGACCTGGTGGACTTCTTGGCCCAATGCTGCCATGGCCGCAGCTCGAGGAAGCTCGTAGAGCAGTCGAAGAGATGAGCAACGACACGATTGACTTTGACAAGATCTGGCGCAAGCATGAAAAGATGCTGGATGAACTGAAGCGGCAGGAAGAGCGACGACTCGCTAGAAAAGGCATTTTCGAATATAGAGTTGCCCGAATGAAAGAGTATTTAGCGAAACAGGCTGCTGCTGAGATCGCAGCCGCCCAGAAGCGACCTCTCGAAAATGCGGAGGCTACTGAGGCGAATGCCGACGTTCAGAATCGAAGTCATGTGGATGGAAACGAGATAAGAGTGAAACGAGCTAGATTTAATGGCGCAGATGACGCATATGTTATCACCCTGGAGCACAACGCTGAAGCTGTAAGTTGAGTACTTTAACTCGGCGATCTGGGAACGATGCAACCTCAACTGTTCGAAAGGGATGAGCAATTTTTGCCTCTTTATAAAGACAACAGACTTGATTGGGCATCTTGACTCAATTTTCTGAGAAAACGAAATCGCATTTCGATTGGGTGGTTACGGAGATGAGTTATGACCTATGGAATTAGGATCGGGATGTGAAAGGTTTTGCGGATTGCACATCTAAAGCATCATGGAAATCGGCATATGCATCATAGAATCATGGACAGCATGCGATAGGCTTCTAGTATTTTCAATCAAATGGCCCTTGTTTTGGGCATGTATGTGACATTAGGCCCTATCTACATAGATTACCGATATAACTAGCCGTTAATCGTGCCCTCCTGGGTGTAGGGGTGGTCATTTACTCATTCTATTTTATTTTTGTTGTGGAATGTCCTTTGCAAACGTATTTGCTACAATGAAGGGAAAACAGGCTGTAGCCTCAAGATACACCTGGAATAATAGCCGTGGTTAGCACGTGGAATTTGGGCCCATAGCATGTCTGTATACTTACCTTGACGTTGTCAGCACCAATTTTAATCTTTCCCCAGGAAACGGCCTCATCTGGTCTTGCACCTGCATCACTACCATCGAACTCTTGGGCCGTATTGATGTAGACGGCCGACTCGGCGCCGTTTCGCATTAGACATGCGTTGGCGATGTGATGCTTGACGACACCACCGCCCAAAACAATCATGCCGGCCCTCTTGGCGCGGACTGAGATGGTGTTGATGCGGCGGATGTCCTCGACGAGGTCAATCTTGAGTTGCTGTGGTGAGGACTTGAAGGTGTGGAAATAGAGCATGTCGCCCAAGCTGCCATCAGTCAAGGCCGGACAAAAAACGGGAATGTTATTCTTGTAGGCCCAGTAGTAGACGGACCGCTCATCGTTGATCTCCTTTCCGAGACGGTGGATAACCTTTGATGGCGTCCAGTTGATCTCTTCTTCGGTACCCTTACTGGCCTCTTGCTCCTCGAGCATTTTGTCAAGGATGGGCACAACCCAGTCCTCGAAGGCACAGTAGTTTGCGTTGGGGACAATGAGGTTGCCAATGCGGTTGAGACCTTTGCGGCGGAGGTCTGCTCCGGGGGTGCTGAAGGATCCGATGTATGTGTCGGCGAGACACTTGATGAAGTCTTCCTCGATGCCACCGGCGGTGGTGACGATGGCAGAGACATGGTTGTGCTCGACGAGCCAACGGAAGACGCCTCGTAACCCGGATGAGATGAGATTGGAAGTATAACCCAGGAAGATGGTAGTCTTGTCGCCGGTTTCTGGGTCTCTCCAAGCACGCTATTAATGAAGAGCAAGGTTAGTTTCATTGTAATTGTGGATAAAGCCATGAAAGATTAGATGTTTATTGAATCGGTGTTGCTAACCATGTCATTAATGATTCTCACGGCCTCGCACATGGATGAGGCTTGGAACCCCATGTGGCGCATACCCTCGAAAAGATCCTCGGCCGAGACGGGACCTTTGAATTTGTTAAAGTCCAGATCTTCGACCTTTTGAGCATCCTTAGGCATCTCCTCAGACTGGACGAGGACGGCGTCGGTTGCCGCGGAGGGCGGCGCGTGAGAGGAATCCATGGCAGAATAAGTGACTCAAGACAGTACAATGGGAGAATGGCAGGGAGTAAAAACTACCCAAGGTAGTTAAAAACCAGAAAAGGTCACTAGAACTTCCAATCAAGTTCTTGTAAATGGGGGGCAAGTGGAGGTATGAATGTGAATATCGCTGGAATTGAGAGGTAGGTGAGCGTCAACAATCTCAGACACGACGTCACACTTAAGACCCTTGTTTCTGAGGCTGCCTTTTTATTAATTGCGAGGCTTTCTTTTCATCCCTCTCACGAGATTTGGCATCTTGGGTGTGCGGAATGTGAGGAAAATTCCATCAAGGCCAGGGCGTGGACATATTAGCGATCCACAGAAACTGTGAAGCATTGGTCCGTTTTGGGACTAGTGTTAAGATCCAAGCCCCGTGTGGCACAGGCGACAAAAAAAAAGGTTGAGCCACGGTTCACGTCCGCGAATAAGCTGTCCAGTAATGAACGCCCGCCACGCGACTTTGAATCCACTGGCCTGGGCTCTTGTTACTTTCGCACTCTGACTGCAAGGCCCCAGGGAGCCATCTTCAATCCTTCACCTTCACCTTCAAACCTGCCTGTCACCGGCTTGCCGTCTGCTCACGATCATCGCCCCCCGACACTCCATCCGGCCCCGCGCCGCCGGTTCGCTCGGTTGACGGCTTTAATCCACGCTCATTTTATAAACAAAACACACTTTCCAGCGCGGACGTACACCCAAAACTCTCCCGTGGCCGTTTGACGGGGGAACCTCGAAAGGTTCCTGGTTCCACCGGCTGCACTGTCGTGCGTGTCGAGAGTCAAACCACCACCAATAACACAACATTCGCGGCCGTATTCTGTTCACGTAGACGTCTTACTGTTGCATGGGAGGATATCGAGGTCTTTCTTTTCTTTCTCTTAACAATTCAACGATCACGCCCTAGGCCCTGTCATTCGTCGCAATGTACGTCCTATCATCTTGCTATCTCGGTCACTAAGTCGCCACACCACACTCATCGCCTTCCGCATTCGCGACTATTTCTCATTTTCGTTGATATGGAGGTGGTGCACTGCACTGGGCTAGACAAGCCCTTTCCTCCTCTGCTGCTGTCATCTTTCTTTGCATACTGACTCTGCTTTTTTTCTGTAGGACTTCTCGATACTCGAGATACGAGCGATCCAGGTCGCCGAGGGATCGTTCACCAGATCGCTATGACCGAGCTTCTCAGTACAGCGATGGCGACCGACGCCGCTCCTCAGCTGAGGTGAGAAACAACAACCCGACCTTCCCGCCCAATCGCGACTCGTTTGGCGATCCATTAAGGAGGGAACCTCCACGAGGACCCAAGGCATTAATCGACCCGCCAAGCGGGCCCCGAGGTGGAGGTTTTGTGGGAGAATTCAGAGGTGGACGTGGACGCGGACGAGGCCGTGGATGGTCTTCTAGAGACGAAAGCAGGGACCGCGGACGGGACAGAGACATTGAATTTCGCGATCGATATCGAGATGAGAGAAGCCGAGATGAGAGAAGTCGAGAGCGCGACCGTGATCGGGATAGGGATTGGCGCGATTTCAGGCCACGCCGTTCCCCTATTGGTCGCGCAAGATCACCAACACGAGATTTTCGAGAGCGAGAACGAGATGGACCGCTTGGAGTGGACGCCGACAGATCTCGACGCGGCTCGCGAGATGGCGGCCCCCCTTCAGCAGGATCCTCGTCCTCAGACCCTCCCTTTGGCATATCGCCATATCCTAGTCGTGGCGGCTTTCGTGGACGGGGTAGGGGACGAGGTGACTGGTCTGCGGATCGGGGTCGTGGAAGGGGGCCATACATGGAGGACCGAAATGATCGCTATCCCCGAAGTAGGTCTCAGGAAGGCCGCTGGGGTAGGGACCGTGATGACCGTGACCGGATGGAGAGGATGGATAGGTATGGAGAAGCAGATCCCCGCCGCGACCCTCGAGAAGATCGCGACCCTCGAGATCGTGAGCTTTTTCGGTCGAAACTGGAAGCTCGAACAAGTATCACTCACGATCCTACACACCCAAGCAAGGAAGTATCACCACCCCCAGTCGCACCCTCAGCGCCGGCTTTTGGCTCTATCCCCAATCGAGCCTTGGGCATCAGTGAGGGTTATGCCCCAGCCAGTGCCGTCGCAAAACCGCCTCCAACGGCTCCCCGTGCCTTCGGTGATCGACCGCCGTCTGCTGGGCATTCAGGTGGGCATGAAGCACAGGGCCCGGTCAAGCCTCTCGATAGCCCACCTATCCCTGTTGGACCACGATTCCACTCGCAGAAGCCTCAACAGCGCCCTTCGAGCAAGCAGTGGATTAACCCGAACCTTAAGAAGGCCCCCGACTCGCCTAAGATGATGAGATCACCAAGCTTTGTACAACAACGACCGCCTCCCCTCCGACATGATAGCTCGCAGTACGACCACTATGAGGACGAGAGACGGCCTCGAAGTAGTGATGCAAAGTCGGATTCACACATTTCAAGCATTGATAACCGGGCTCGGTCCCAGCACAGCGCCGAGCCAGGAGAAATTACTGCCAGATCGGAAATGGAATCGCAATCCGCTAGGGCATCGATGGACCGAGATGCTCATATTAGTAGGGATGTTAACGGACGAGGGCCCGGCCCGTCACCAACCATTGAAAATATACCCAAGTTCACCCAAAGCCCTGTATGGCGGCCAGTGGAGGAGTCTCAGGGGCTTACAAAGGAGCTACTGAAGCGAAAGCGAAAGCACCCGAAGGTTGGAGTGGTGAAGTTCGACCTCCCGCCTAAGCCCGCGCCAGCTGAGCAAAACTTCGAGTCCGAAGATGACGACGACGACATGGCGGACTATTTCGAGAAACAAATACAAGAGACGGAGGATAAATTGGCTAAGCTTGCGAAGCCCGATCTTCCGACTAGAGTCCTGGCTCGGTTCGCCGCTCTTTCTCATGGCTCCATGGTCAAAATTCTCGGCGAAGGTGAAGGACTTCTAGAAATGATGAATAACGTGCCCACCATACCTGACCCGGTCAAGGCGCCAAAGGAAGTTGAGGTACCAAAGGAACCCGAGCAAGCTAAGCGAATTGGCCAAACTGAAGAAGCCAAAGAAGTCAGCGAGGTCATGGAAGCCAAGACAGAACCCCCGCCTGATGAAAACCAGCAAATTTTGGAGAAAGATTTGGACATGGACCTGGGTAAGGATTCGAAATCGGACCCAAGAAAGACTCCAATCAAAGAGACAGCCCAGAATTTGGACATGAACCCGACGGATAAGGACTCGAAGATGGACTTGGATAACGACCTGATCAAGGACTCAAGTAGGGACTTAGACAAGGAATCCAAGGACTCGATTACGGTTGTGGACAAAGACAGAGATGAGGATGTGGAGATGACTGATGCCGTTGATGTTCCCAAGGAGGTACCAGAGAAGACGGTCGATAATGAGGAAGATCCCGAAAAGAAACCTGTTAAGCAGTTAGAGAAGGAACCCGAGGCTGAATCCGAACAAACGGCACAGCTGGACCCAGAACCGGAGGAGCCCTTGAGGGTGGCGCAGAAGGAGCTCGAGAAGGAGGCGGGACTAGCGTCTGAGACGGAGAAGAAAAAGATCACTGAGAAGGAATCAGTCGAGGTATCGCAAAAGGAGGCAGAAACGGAACCTGGAAAGCCCCTAGAAAAAGTGCCGGAGAAGAGACAAGAGAACGAACTCGACCAACCTGTTCCTACGATCGACAAACAGCCCGAAGAGCTGGTGAAAGAGCTCGTCGCTCCAGTGAAAGAGCCTGAACCGAAAACGGAGGTGATGGAACTTGATCAACCAACTGCAGCGATTCCTCCTGCCCCCGATAGAGCGATCCCTACAGTCGAGACCGCGAGAGAAGAGACTCGACACGAAACGGTCGATCCTCCCGAGACGAGACAAGGGATGGAGCTTATAAAACCTGCGGAAGTTGCTCAAAAGACACCGGGTCCTGGTCCCACTCCTCATGATACCCCGCAGCCCATCGATGCTGCTCCTCTCGTCACGTTGGAAACCACCGAAACAATCTCTAAGCCACCAAGCACGCCTTCCCAGGTTGATGACGATGAGACTGAATCGGAAGATGATTCCTACATGAATGTTCGCGATATTAGACGATACATGACTACTCCTCCCCTCGACGACCTCCCTGATTATAGCTGCCAACCCTGGAGCAAGGATGGAGATTTCCTTGACACCCTGAACTCCGACTCTATCTTCGACGAGTATGTTCTGGAACAACTTGATAAGATCAGCCTCCAAAACACGACCGAGCAAACACGGAACCGCAAGATCTATGCGGACAATTACACCCACTACTTGAAATTTACCGCTTCAAACGACCCAGTTGCCATTAAAAGCCGAGGTGGGAAGGCTGGAGACGCAAATGGTGCTGCACCTCCCGAGCATAAGCACGAAGGAAGCGGTCGTGGGCGACGTTTTGCGACTGAACGCGATTTGGAGCGTGTCCTGCAAGCCTCCATGCGTGAGGATGAAGAAAGGAAAGAACGCGAACTCAGGGCACAGCAAGAGAAGTATCGCACAGAGAAGGAGGCCATCATCCCGGATATGATCTGGACTCAGGAGGAGAAGGACCATCTCAAGTATATTGATACGTCTGGCTTCACTCCCATCGATCGATTGGTGACAGCCTGGCGCGTTCTACCCCCGGTTAACAACTTTACACAGACGGAAGCCGAGCTTTTCGAAAAGAGATACCTAGAAGTACCAAAGCAGTGGGGCAGAATCGCTGATAGTATCCCTCATCGGGACTTTGGTTCTTGCATTCAGTATTACTACATGAAGAAGAAGGATCTCAATCTCAAGGAGAAGCTCAAGAAGCAGCCTAAAAGGCGCAAGAAGGGTGGACGAGGCAAACAGAGATCTAGCGCCCTGGTGTCAGAGCTTGGCAATGGCGAAACCGAGAACGAGGAGAACCACGACACAGGCGAGAATGGTGAGAGGAGACGACCGCGACGAGCTGCTGCCCCAACATGGGGATTTGAACAGCCTGCTCTGGATACCGAGAGCTCAACACCGTCGGGAACTCCTGGTCGACGTGGAGGATCTGCCAAGGGCGATGGCGAGAAGGTCGATGGAAGAAAGGGTCGACGTAAGGCAAAGGACAAGGAGCCAAAGGCGAGGGTGAATCAGACTCTGGCCGCAGCTCCGGCACCAGGTAAGGGCCGCTCAAGATCCAATTCCCGTGCGGTCAATACCGAGGCACACCAGCCTCCCCCAGCACCTGAAGCCAATCGACTTCCTCCTCAGTTCGAACAGCCGTCTCCATCTGGAGTTCAGCCTCCCTTCAGCGTCCAACAGCCAACACAGCCGCCTGTCCAAACACTGGAACGGCCACCTCCTGTTGCTTCCTCTATTTCAGAAGTGATGGCTGCACCATCACTTCGTCCTGATCCTCCACCACAGCCGGCCATGGCCACCTTCAATTTGACCCAGCCGCAAACGGAACGAAAAGCACCGACCCAAGCATCGAGCTACTGGAGTGTGTCCGAATCTAATGACTTCCCACACCTCCTGCGAGCTTTTGGATCAGATTGGACAGCGATTGCAGCTCACATGGGATCCAAGACGGCAGTTATGGTAAGCTGCTCCTTTCCTTTATCCTAACTAATGCTAACATTCTTTCGCTATAGGTCAAGAACTACTTTGTCCGTCAGAAGGACCAAGGCAAGACGGAGTGGGATTCTATTGTGCAGGAAGCGGATGGTAAACGTTTCAGAGGCGAAAAGCGACCGGAACCCCCTATGCCGTCAACGAGTGGTCGAGGTAGGAGATACGACAACTCTGCGGCAAATCCTTCTAGACCGATTGCTGTTGCCCCTAATATCGAGCTGCACAATGAATCAGCTCAACCGAAGATAGAGCCGGGTCAACCCAGTCGAGGACAACCTTTCGGTTATGCTATCCCAATTGCATCGGCACCGGCAGCACAGACGCTTGCCCAGCCGCCACAACAGCCGTTGGCCCTGCAACCACACCCGCCGGCCCAGGCAGCTTCGCAAGCGATGTCACCAGCCACAAGCTCCCAGCCCTTGCGAGCACCTCTGCAGCGGTTCGGGTTCCCTGAACGCGAGCGTGAACCTAGTGCGCAGCGAGTACCACTACCTCAAAAGGCACCGACCGGTCCTCCAGCTCCAGAAACCCGAGAGCAAAGGCCTCTGGCAGCTGCGCAACCCATGCAGGCGAGTCAGAATGAGCAGCAGATGCTTGAGCATAAGGCCCAAATGGAGCGACAGAAAATGGAGATGCAGCTGCAGGAGCAACAGCAGAGGGAGCAACAGCAGAGGGAGAGGGAGAGGGAGATTCGACAAGCAGAACGACAGACACTTCGCGTTAAGCAGGAGCCTGATGTAGCACCACCGCAACACCACTATGAGCCATTCGGCCATCGTCAACAGCCGAGTATTGGTCAACCGCTGGCAAGGCCGCCGCCACCTCAGGAACCTGGCCGACACCAACCTTACGCCTCACCTGTGCAACAGCAACCACCTTCTCAACCGGTTCGAAACCTGCTCAGTGAGCAACCTCCTGTACGATCACCCCAAATGGGCACACCGACCAACCGATCGGCGCCGGCGCTCCAGCAGAGGCCGTCGTCAGGTTCTATGCAGGAATCCCCCTATGGCTCTATGGCTCCGCAACCAAGCAATCCGGCTCCAGCACCACCCCCTGCTCCGTCTAGGGGAGAACCTAAGAAGGGAGGACTTAACATCATGTCTTTGCTTAATGACGACCCTCCGCCGCAGCCAAAGCGCGTTAATGACGTTGCTAGCAACCCAGTGAGGCCGTCACCGACTCCTCCACCCCAGACCATAGGTCGACCCCAACCACCCCCCTCTCAGCTGCGTCGGGAGCCTGAGCCACAGTACTCTCCTTATGGTCGAACGCCGTCTGTTGGTCCGTCCGGGATGCCATCTCTCAAGCCCACATATGCGGATTCGCCTCAACCTCAACACTTGGTTGCTCCCCCAAGAGCATCGATCGGCGTGTCGGTCGATCAGGCCGCCGCTGATACTTATTATCGGCAAAACCCGTACCAGCCTACATCTCAGCCAAGCGCGACGAACTCGCCTCAGAGCGCTCACCGCTACCCTCCGGGACAGCCAGGTCAGGTTCAATACCAAGGCCAAGGTGGATATCCAACATCGTATGGAGCCGCAGGCCAACAACCACATGCAGGTTCGCCGAGCGCACAGTATGCCATGCATCCAACTTCGTCCCGGTCTCGTGAGGTACCCCGAGGTGCCCGGGAGAACTCCTGGCCACCACAGGGTCATCCAAGTCACCAGCAGCCAGCGGGTTGGCCGCCACAACCCCCACCGAATACTTCTCAGCCACCTCCTCCACAGCAATCTTGGTCAACCCAGCATCCTGCTGCCAAATCAGCGACACCAGGTCCTGGTTGGGCGGCACAAGCCCCTCCACCTCCACAGCAGCCTCATCACATGCAAATGAGGGAAGAGCCGCGTGGTGGGTCGTACTACGGGTCAGCCCCCCAGCAACAGCCGCCTCAACACCAGATGCAAGGGCGGTATCCGCCGCCGACGTCTCGAGGACAAGAGTCCGTTCCGCCTCCCGCCCAAGCTTACTCTCGTTATGCCTCTACTCCGGGGCCAGTTCCCCCACGAGATCATAGAGACATACCGGGCCGCAGCTACACTCCTGGCTCGTACGACGCCCGTGGTCCGCCACCGTCTGGGTACGCTGCAGATCCAAGAGATATGCAGATGAGAGATCCCAGAGACCCAAGAGACCCCCGGGATCCTCGAGACCCGAGGGATCCTCGAGACCCGCGGGATATGATACCCAGAGGCCTAAGACCGCATGAGTATGAAAGGCACCCAGACCAGTATCGAAGGTAGTACTGGGGAAAGAAAAATAGGATAATAAAAATGACAGGGAGGATCTGTACATCATTGATTGAATGAAAGTGTTCCGATGTTCGGCGCATGATGGGAAGTTTTGGTTGCCAGGGCATGGCTGGAGGTTCAATTTGTATTCATAGACACGTGGATTTTCCTGCGATTGAAATTGTAAATATTGTGATATTTATGTGAGACAATACGATGCTTTTCCAAATGCTACTGAATGTAATGGGATGGGACTTGAAGGTAACAGTGCGCCTACAGAGCCGCGTCAACTCCACTATCCGCCACAACACCCCGCCAAAGTGAACGCGCTCGCCCATTTCCCCACGCGACAACCAATATCAACTTTTGTAATCCAAGCGACGACTATGGCGTCAAATCAACGGTCCGCTTCCGCCATGGGTGGCCACGAGAAGACGTACTTTGAACAGCAGCGCGAAGCCCTTATCGGCGAAATCGCTATGGTACGTGTTGACCTCTGGTGAAGGCTCAAGCATGCGATTAGGCTGGTCGCTGGACATGACTGACATCATTGCGTGACTTAGAGCTTCGAGCACGTCCTCGCCAATATCAACAAGCTGAACAGATCCCTCGAGGCTATCGTTGCGGTATGATACGACCCTAGTTGCGCTCCGTATCAGTAGCTAACGGGATGGTAATGGGGTTGCAGGTCGGCAACGAATTCTCATCCGTCGAGGCGCTGTGGTCACAATTCGAGAACGTCATGGGCAAGGATGGTGAGGGTGAAGGCGAGGGCGAGGGCGAGAGCACGAAGAAGGCAGAGCAACAACAGGAGATGAAACACGAGGAGGCAGAGAGGCACGACGAGGCATGATGGACAGCATGAATTGGTTTGGCGATATTGATACCCAACGGCAGTGATGATCTACGAAATCGAAAACAAATATGCCGAGACGCGAACGGGCGAGTACTTATACGAGAGGAAGAGCGCCGATGCTAGAGAAAGGACGGCTAGACTTAGGACCACGTGAACTTCACAATGACTTAGTATTGGAGGCGCTGTTAATGTTTTGAAGATATTTTATGTCCTATCCCAACCCTCTTGACTCAAGAGAATCATGCTACAAACAAGAACAAGAAAAAAAAAAAGAACGAGCAGGAGAAGGAAGCACCCGGCCGCAGGAAAATTCGCCCATATGCCCATCGAGTACAAGAAACAACCCGTATTTCTCCTCGCCCTTCCCCTTCCCTAGCCCCAAATCCCCGTGCATAGCCCATCTTCTAGATAATCCCAAAGGCCAACTCATGCGCGCTTTTCTCCTTATATACCATCCTAGTGCTCTGTACCCTACTACGCCCCCTAAACCAGAGATCTGGATGCTCACCCGCGTGTCTGGTCGAAGGAGCGCTTCCCAGCAACCTCGGACGGGTGATTCGTCCCAATTTCGACCATCGCCGGTGGGCACTTCCTCGACGTCATGTGTTAGTAGAACAAAACCAAAAATAAAAATAAAAAAATAACATGAGACGCAATTCGTTATAGGAAACAAGATTCATGCGATGGTCATTACAACTCTTTTATGCCGGTGTGCCCCTTGCCTCGCCTGTGCCTGTCTCCCCTTCTTCTGGCTAGACGGAGAGCGAGCGAAGGAGGTGCAATAAAATGTGGTTAAATGCCGGTTCTCTCTCCAAGGGTCCAACTTCCTTAGAGGAACGCACACTTTCTCCTTTTCCTCTTGGGAACCACCATGCCACTGGGGAGCGAGGATCTTGCCTCGTTGCTCGAGCCGGAAGCGGCTTGGGCTTCGAGGGTTTTTCGGTCGTTGGCGACGACGGTGAAGAGAGCATGCTCGAAGATCTCATCGACGCCGGTCATCTCCTTGCTGCTACACTCCATATACTGAGCGCTCATCTTCTTAGCTACGGCCCTGCCCTGTTCGGTGGTGACTGGTGTGAGACCCTGAGTTTTGAGCATGTCAATGCAGGTCTTCTTGTAGCGAAGATCTGACTTGAGGCCAACAAGAAAGAGGGGAGTGTAAGGGCAAAAGTGTAGAACTTCAGGGTACCACTGTTGAGTGAAAGTTAGCACTGCGTCCTTAGGTCGCTGACAGGGTATGGTTCAAGAATTGCGTACCTTGTCTAGCACATTATCTAACGAGTTGGGGCAGTCAATTGCGAAGCAAACAAAAATGAGATCGGTCTCTGGGTATGAGAGTGGTCGGAGACGGTCATACTCTTCTTGACCGGCAGTATCCCACAATGCAAGCTCCACAGTCTTACCAGTCGGAGGATGGGTAGGGTAAGTGATATAATTTTCGAAGACAGTTGGGACATATTTCTAAGAATGCCTGATTAGCCATTATTCACTTGTATTTGCTGCGTAAGCCCGGTATTTTTGGACAAGCACGTATGTATGCACTGGAGGCCAATGTCTGCAATGCAACCATCCCTGCATCCCCCGTGCCAAATCGCATCGTTCAACTCACCTCAGGAAAGTAACCTTGGCTATAGCTGATGAGCAAGCAGGTCTTGCCGCAGCCGCCATCACCGACGACGACGATCTTCTTGGAGTAGGTTGGCGCCTCCGTCACATGGGTCCCCGCCGACTCGCGGCCTGTTGAGGAACTCATGGTGCTGGCAGTACCCTCGCTAGATCGAGTGCGCTGCTGGCTTCGGTTGTAGTTGTCGTTGGAGTCGTAGTAGGAGTTGCGGAATTGATACGATGAGGCCATGCTTTCGCGCAAGGCGCCTTCGTCTGGAGGAAGCGGGGGAAACGAGCGTTGATTGTCTCAGGCAGGAATTTCGCCTGAGAATACTGTTGCCTTATGCTGCAGACGAGGGTTTGGCAGTGCGGCCCTGATCAGGTGGTTGTTTGAGCCAAGACAGACGGTATATTTGGACGCGAATCGCTGGCCACAGGCGAACACCAAAAAAAACGTATTATTGAGGCGGTGGCCGTTTATGTTGTATGGTGGTGCGGGGGGGAAATAGAGAATGGCCGAACCAAATGAGAGAGGAAGATATGGCGATACGTAGAGATAGAATCGAGAAATAAAAAAGCCTTGAGATGTATGGAAGAAAGAAAGGTGTTTCTGTCGCAAGTTGGAGCAGCCCAACTTCAGAGCAAGGACCAAAGTACTATGAAGTGGTCATGTCTTGTTGCTGCGA
Source organism: Mariannaea elegans (assembly GCA_930272665.1). Classification (NCBI taxonomy): domain Eukaryota; kingdom Fungi; phylum Ascomycota; class Sordariomycetes; order Hypocreales; family Nectriaceae; genus Mariannaea; species Mariannaea elegans. Next base: position 882,180 of record CAKNEU010000002.1, on the reverse strand, counting down.
CATGCCCCATGTGCCTGGCCTTGTTGCGTTGCACCTGTTGCACCAGTTACCGGCTGTAGATAAGTTGGCAGGGCAACCAAAGGATCTGAGAGCTAACTTAAGTAAGCAACTAGTCTAAGGATGGGGTAGTACATCAGGAAACTTTGGCCTTGGAGCCTGGGATTGGTGCCCCGGAGAAGTGGGTGGAAGGGGGGATGGGGCCCGTGCGCCGATTGACAATGAAAATGAAAATTTCCCACTGCTCATGCAGCTTTGCGAAACCTCAAGACTATCTATCTCTCTCACGCACCATAAAATTTCGATGCTACACCCACTTCAGCCATCCCAGCATTGAGACATACACCAACCATACACAGAAGAAGCCCATGAAAAAAGCTCACGATGAGCATCAGTACCCCTAGCAAGTACATTACTCTTGTTTCCGCCGATGGCTTTGAGTTTATCGTGCTTCGAGAAGCTGCCCTGGTCAGCCCCATCATCAAGGGCATGCTCGACGTAAGGAGTACGTGAACGCAAGACCAATTGCTTGCTTTTGTCAAGCAATCTTCACCAGCACCATGGACCGTCCCACGCAGCAGCTCACACATGTATACAGGCCAGTTCGCTGAGGCCAAGGACGCCAGGTGTGTCTTCCAAGAGATGAGGTAGGTCTTTGCCATCCACGTGCTGAGCAACGCGAGTTACCTGCCTGTCTACCTGTCTGCATCCTTTGCGATTATGCCACTTCTGGCTTCGATGAGGGTTGAAGCTAAGGCCCTCCCGTGGTTTGATGAAAAGATCATGCAATATTTCCTGACAGAACGACCGACCTAGTCTCGGTTGGTCTGGCTGATTGTTCACTACACTTGACCTGACCACATCTACACCCCCTCTTTGCCCACCACTTTCTCCAGTGCAGCAGACTCGCGTGGGGACCTCGAAGAAACACATGAGGCTGATTGTTGGAAACAAACAGCGCCATGGTTCTGGACAAGGTGGTCGAGTATTTCCATTACTGGTACCGGTACCGGAACGCCGAGGATGTGCCTGACATGGACATCCCAGTTGAGCTCTGTCTCGAGCTGTTGGCCGCCGCAGATTACCTGGGCCTGGACCAGTACGCACCCCGACCACATTCCCGGCCGGGCTGCATTGATACTAATTTCGGTCAGGGCGAACATGAGCATGAAATGAGGGACCAAAACATTTTGCTCTTTCATATCAACATGGATATCGTGCACATCCACATAAAACCTTGGCCATCCTAGTGGCGTTCATCAACACCTCCGCGCGCGTAGGAAACGCAACGAGCACGTAGGAGTTTTGGAGTTTGGTAAGAATACTGCTATTACTTTTGTTTTCGACTCTTTGGCTTGGAGTGAAGAGCAATCGATGTACATTTGCAGCATTGACGAATAATGATGACCACATGGGTTGTGATACTTTTCAACACAACTCCCAGACGCGCCTGGACTTACTTTCCTTCCATGGTGTCCCATGACTTTGATGAACTACTTGCCCTCATGTTACACAACACCATTTCAGCATATACGTTCTACTCATCTACTCCTCCGTGGGTTGAACGTCTATTAGAGATGGAAGATGGATGAATCCCCCTCACTCTGTGTGACTCAGTTGACGCATTGAGCTTTCACTTTTTCTGCGGGGACACATACCTTACCTCGAAGTTTCACTTGTTGAATATTTTGCCAATCTTGTAAGGCAAGCCGTAAGAACATACAGAACAGGTTTCTATTTCATTTGTTAAAGAAGAAGCTTTTGTGGACTGTTATTGGGCGGGATTTGCCATTAGTTCTACAGATGAGAGACTCCATGCCTGTGACGTTTTATTTTATTTTACAAAGCTAGAAAAATAATAATAAACATACCCGTATTTAATACACAGAAATGGTATCCTTCTCACCCGTGATATATCTCGAATTTGAGGTTGATTCAGATGGTGCTTGCTGTGGTGTTGGTTGGAACGGTTGGAGGGTCGCGCTATCCTGAACAGACAAATCGTTACAAAAATGACAGCCTTCTTTTCCAGAACCTAAGACACGCTTTCCTTACACCTACACCGTCAAATCGCGAAAATCAATGGCCGCCAACACTTTTGAAACACAAGGCGTTCGCATCGCTGTAGAAGGCTGTGTAATTTTTCCTCTTGTCCGTAACATTCTAGCTATTAACATCTTGTCATAGGGCCATGGCACACTTAATGCCATCTACGCCTCCGTCGCCGAGTCGTGCAAGCATCGCGGCTGGAGTGGTGTCGATCTTCTTATCATCGGCGGCGACTTTCAGGTTCGTCCAAAATTATATGTTCCCGATGATCTCACAGTACTTATGCAGTCTAGTCCTGCCGCAATGCCGCAGATCTAAGCGTCATGTCTTGTCCAGTCAAGTATCGCCACCTGGGCGACTTTCCTCAGTACTACTCCGGCGAGCGGAAAGCTCCTTACTTAACAATCTTCATTGCAGGGAACCACGAAGCTAGCTCGCATCTGTGGGAGCTCTACTATGGTGGCTGGGTGGCACCGAATATCTACTATCTCGGTGCTGCGAATGTGCTTCGCCTCGGCCCGCTCCGTATCGCTGGTCTTTCTGGTATCTGGAAAGGATTTGATTACCGCAAACTCCATCATGAGCGACTGCCGTTTAGCCCCGATGATGTCAAGTCGTTTTACCATGTGCGCGAATTCGACGTACGCAAGCTCCTTCTCATCCAGACGCAGGTGGACGTGGGGTTGAGCCACGACTGGCCACGTGCCATTGAGAAGCATGGTGATCAGGAATGGCTATTTAGAAAGAAGCCGGACTTTCGGCGAGAGTCTAGAGACGGAACTTTGGGGAACGTGGCCGCTGAGCACCTCATGGATCGGTTGAGGCCGCCATACTGGTTTTCGGCGCATCTTCATGTCAAATTTGCCGCTGTCAAAACATACCAAGATGAGAAAAGTGCTATTCCTGAGGCATCCAAAGTGGAAAGTGTCCCTGAACTAGCCGCTACAAAGGAAGGCAACCCAGACGAGATTGACCTTGATATGGAGGACGACGAGGCGGAGCAAGCAAAGCCGAGAGTAGACACAAAGATCCCAGAGGCTAGCAAAACAGAGCATCCCAAGGAGGAAGCGAGCGAGGTTTCGGAGGAGTTAAGGGCACAACTTCCTGCTTCTTTTTCTCGACCTCAACCGAAGCAAACTCCTGGCCAGCCTGTTCCATCAGGTATAACGAACAAAGAAGTTCGCTTTTTAGCTCTCGACAAATGTCTTCCAGGACGACATTTCCTCCAACTTTGCGAGATCCACCCTTATAAGCCTGAGATTAGCGCCGAGCACCCACCTAGCGAGAGCTCATCGCGATATCGACTGCAATATGACCCAGAGTGGCTTGCAATTACCCGAGTATTTCATGAATCTCTCGTCATTGGGGATCGAACTGCAAAGAACCCACCAGATCTAGGAGAGGAGCACTATATACCCCTCATCGAAACGGAAAGAGCATGGGTCGAGGATAATCTTGTCAAGTTTGGCAAGCTGGATATTCCGGAGAACTTTGAGGCTACAGCACCTCCATACATCACCGGAACCCCCGAAATTGTTGATGAGCAGCCAGTGGAGTATACCAACAACCAAACCGCCACATTTTGTGAACTTTTAGATCTTAGGAATCTCTGGCATGCGAGTGAAGAGGAGAGACAACAACGAAAGGAACAGGGTCCACCACCATCAGAAAGAGGTGGTCACAGAGGAGGAAGAGGGTTTGGTCGTGGAAGAGGTGGCCATGGCGGTGGACGTGGTAGAGGGAGAGGCCGGGGCCGAGGCCGGGGCGGTCGTAGGGGATGGTGATAATACGAGCATAATGATTAGGTGCTTTGCTTGCGACAGGGCTATAACCACGAGCTTCCTCGCGTGAATCATAAGGACTTATTCTATCTTTGTATAAGCTATTCTTCCACATACCCTAGTTTCTTTTTCTAAATGAAGAGGGGGCAACTTTCTGTTGAGATAAATAAGAGTACCATGGTTCAGGAAGGTAGAAAGTATTGGAGATATACATACTTTGATTAGTTACACTAGTTTATTAAGGGACTAGATACATCCTACACTATGACGCATTCTGCCCCTTTCAATCTAGGAATAGAAGGGGTCGTTGCAACAACAATATTCATGATTAGAGCTACGACCGAAAGAAAAAAATTACGCTTCCATGGATTTCATTGCAGTTTAATGTTCGGTATTTGCCAGGGTGGTTGACACCCACGTGCGGCTAAAGCCTGGCTTTCCAGCTAAATACGTCGGCATGTAATTACCTTGGTCTTATTGAACTATCTTTCATCTCTTCTTCATGAGAGAGAGGGAGGGCCAAAGCTACCTTCTTACCTATCTATGGAAGCATGAGTTCTCACTCCGACTACGGCCAAACAGCTCCAGAGGGCTTTGTATATGGTGTGCACCCATCATCTTACATCAGACTCTTAAAACGAGCCGGTAAAGAAGCCGACGGTACACTGCGCTTCATACTCCGTGCCTACAACCTTGACGACCCTGATTTGTGGTATCACTGTCTTTCATATACGTGGGGAAACCCTTTTTCTAATGGCGTCTACTCTGTTGACCGCTTCAATGCAGTGAATAGAGACTATACGCCGGAGAACAGCGTACCAATTCTCGTCAATGAGCAGACGCTTCATATTCAAAAGAACCTTCATGATGCTCTAAGCACCATCCCAGATAATGTCTATGAGCAAGAGCTGAACGAGAAGATAGAACAAGGCAAGACGTATCTGCATCGTGCAGCAGTAAGAGGTTCCGAGGCTGTCATGAAATTGCGCATTCGGAGAGGAATGAGGGTAGAGGCCTGTGATGACGATGGCCGGACAGCTCTTCATTATGCTGCAGAGAATGGGCATGCTGGTTGTGCAGAGCTCTTGTGTAAAGCTGGAATCTTGAGAGATGCGAAGGACAACCAAGGAAAGACGGCATTAGACCTCGCTAAAGCTGAAGGTCACGATGCAATTATCTCTTTGCTGGAAACCCGTTCGGATCAACCAGATCCTGAGCCATCTTCCCTCGTCAAAGACCCTTTCAGATCTGATGATCTATTCTGGGTGGATGCGATCTGTATCAACCAGGGTGACATTGACGAGAAGAGCGCCCAAGTTAGCATCATGGAAAGGATATACTCAAAAGCTGGCTTTGTACTTGCTTGGCTGGGGCCAGAAGACAGCGACACAGAAGCCGGATTCAAGACTTTGAAAGTTCTGGCCGATAACATCGAAGCATTTCAGAAAAGTGAAATCGTGCCTTACGGCGGGCACGACAAGGAAAAGTACGAAGCTGTCGGCATGCCTTTCATCTCTTGGCCCGAATGGATGGCTTTGGCGAATATTTTCCAAAGACAGTGGTTCAAGCGTGCCTGGATCGTCCAGGAAGCTGTCCTGCCAGACGCATTGCTCATGTACTGTGGGAAGCACAAGGCGAATTGGTGGGAGATGGGTCCCGTAGCAGAGGCTCTCAGGCGCAACGAGGCTAAGCTGGGTACTTCTCGGTCCAAAGGTTTCGTACCTGAGAACCAAGTTGCCGTCCCGGTGGAGTGGAATATGGCCGAAATCTACAAGTATCGGGCTTTTATGAGTTTTATACCGGATCCAGGTTCCAATAAGGCACGCCAGTCCAAGAATGCGTTCACATTGGAGGAGCTCATATACTGTTTCTGGACATTTCTCGCAACAAACCCTAGGGATAAGGTATTCTCTCTGTACGGGATATTGAATGTTTTTAGAGAGAAGCGTCTCGAGTCCGACTATCGACAGTCGATAGAGAGCATCTACACAGTGGCAGCAAGGCATATTATGTTCGAGGCAGGGAACTTAAGTCTGCTGTCAAGCTGTATCTTCTCCCATTACCGGCGGGGAGGACTACCGAGCTGGGTTCCGGACTTTGGACTTCCGGGGGTGAATGCGATCCCGGATCTCTTCTCGGCAGACAAAGGACTTGAGTACCATCCTCCAGAGACTGAGGTGTTGAATAACCCTGTATTGGCGGTCCGGGGGGTGTGCTTAGGGACGATCAGCCTTGTTTGTGGCCGCCAAGCCAAAACCCCAGGGGAAAAGTTCCGCTTCGATCCCTCCTGGTTGAAGCTAGCATTGTCTCTGAAACCCGAGGAGAAAGATGGGGTGAAGCCTCTCATCTCAGAGCTTCTGTGGAGAACCGTATGCATGGATATGTCCTATGGAAGCTTTTACGACGCCAAAAAGTTCGGATCTCGAGCTCCTGATGAATTCGGCAATCAGTTCAAAATTTTCATGATGATTATGATCCTCGCTGCAGGGGATGCCCAAGTCCTGGAGCATTTTGAGATCGAAAAGTCTCCTTCTGACCGTAGTTTTACGGTTATCAGGGAGCCTTACAATCCATTTGAGCAAGGTCTGGCGTCGATTCTTGCCGATCTTGACGTATTTTCTGCCCATGACGGGGAAGGGCGCTGTACTCCTACACGAGAAGAGGTCCTCGTGTTATGGGATAGCCTTGGGTATACTCTCTCACGACTTACACGAGCCAACACAGATGGAAGCCCAGTGGATGTTTATCTCCCTGCCGACGTCACCGAGGGCAGAGCACGAGTCGTCGGCAGTGGTATGATTGAGACTGGTTCTACGCTGTTCAGAGCGTGTCTGAGCTTTGCAACGGCATATAATGTGGCATACGGAGGACGACAGCTCTTTACTCTGGGAAGCCAATATTTGGGGCTCGGGCCGCTGTCGGCTCGTCCTGATGACGAGGTTTGGATCTTACCTGGGCTGAGTATACCAGCAGTGCTCAGGCGAGTAGAAGAGAAGAGGGACGAAAAGACGTGGGAGGATGGCCTGGCTGATATTTCTCTCGGTGCTTGTAGATATCACTTTGTGGGAGCTGCGTTTGTGCATGGGATAATGTGGGGAGAAGCTGCCGAAGGGAAATCGCAGATAGATATGGAAGATATTGAGCTCGTATAGAGGCGACCGATTGTCCATCGATCATCTGTGGCTGGAATGAATATTCAGTTGGGACCCATCCATGTTAATCTGTCACTGAGGTGGTTAATGAAGCAATGCTATAACTTAATAATTCCTACAGTATCATGTATGCGGGAAGAGGGTGGGGCAAAGATGATCCGCCCAGCTCCATGGCAACCACACCAATCAGGAAATGGCGTAAACATTTGACACGGCCACTCTCAGGTCCCAAACCTCCACTACAAACCGTCGTCACAAGCCAGCACAACCCGTCTTTAATATCATATTGCACACGCCCCCCCAAAGACGTCCCGTATCCATCCACCGGGATTTCTCTTTTCTACTTTCTTCGCCTCATCCCTTGCTGCGGTACGGACGCATAGATCACGCTATCAGAGACGGCCCCCCTGCAGCCTGTCTCAGCAACCAGACCGCATTGTTCGTATGCCACACTCACATGCCCTCGATTGCCCCGCTAACCACAGGAATGCAGCATCACATCGCATCTACCTCGAAGCATCTACATCGCCACCGACCGCTGCCATCATGGCTCAGTTCTTAACCACTGTGTTAGTCCATCCCGACCACTTTTCATCTCTCGCAACGCTATTCCCCCATCCTATCGTACCCCAACTGCCATCATGTCGCTCTTCCGATATCTAAGCCCTAAGTCGTTGTCGACTATGCACCAGATGGAAAAAACCATCTTGCCTGTCGCCGTTTCCCCAGAGCCATATATGGCAGAAAAATTTCCTGATATTATCAACGAGAAAGTGATCGAGGAGCATGTGGTCACCGAGAGAGTAGCTGACATAGATGCCACGATCAATAGTAACCAACGGAGGAATCAGTTCCGCCCCCGTGTGGGAAAAGGAGGAGCCGCCAGTTACCAGCTGCGGCAGTACGCTGAGGTAACACTTGGCGGCGGCAGCCTGCGAAAGGTTGTAAAACTGCCCGAGGGTGAGGATGAGAACGAGTGGTTGGCTGTCAACAGTAAGCAAGAGCGGTAGAACCTAGAACAAGTACCATGGGAAGCTAACGGGATCCAGTGGTGGACTTTTACAACCAGATTAACCTCCTCTACGGCGCCATCACCGAGTTCTGTTCCCCACAGTCATGCCCCGAAATGAAGGCCACTGATGAGTACGAATCTTCCAGACGGACGATACTCGATCTTGGTAAAGCTAATTTGGAGACAGGTTCGAGTATCTCTGGCAGGATAGCGAGAATTACAAGCGTCCAACCAAGATGCCGGCCCCGGCTTACATCGAACAGCTGATGACATGGGTTCAGTCGAACATCGATAATGAGCAGGTGTTGCCCAGCAAGATTGGTATGTGACCTGCTATGCGGCTTGCTGCCCAATCCAACCTTGCACGTTTGTCTAATTTTCCCCAGGTGTGCCATTCCCTAAGTTATTCCCGGCACTTGTGCGTCAGATATTTAAGCGGATGTACCGTGTCTATGCACACATTTACTGCCACCATTACCCGGTCATCAGAGAATTGGGCCTGGAGCCACACTTGAACACAAGCTTCAAGCAGTATGTGCTCTTCGTTGACGAACACAACCTAGCAAGCGGCAGGGATTACTGGGGCCCTCTAGGTGACCTCGTGGACAGTATGCTCAAGAGCGACTGAGCAAAACAGCTGGGAACTTATTTCAGGCGAGGGACGAGCATTTGGGAGTTTTGGGCGTTAAGACAGGAACTCGAAGGAACAGTGAGACGTGTAATTATATGATCACTATGATTGGGGTGGGAATTCATTGATGTGAGGAGAGCTCGGGTAGATGGGAATAAAGTGCCGTGCACTTGATACTTCTATATTACTGGTGATTGAGGCCAAGACCACGGAATTTTACAAGTGTTGTTTCCAGGCCCGATCACGAGATTTTTATGTTCGCTAACAGGGATGAGCAAATCAATGTTATTGACATCTTATTGTACGAGCTGGCCTCACGCAGAAGTTCAATTGAAGGTGTTACCGTCTGGCGCGAGTTAGGTAATCCCACAAAAGTGGATGCCTTACGACCGCCCCAGGCATCAACGCCCGAAAATTGCCGAGAGCAACAACTTCCAGCATCGAAAACCCGGAGCTCCACGATACGTCCAGCCCGAACTCATCAACTTCCCGCCCTCCTGCATCACCAATCCGCCGCCATGTTCTCGCGACAAGTCCTCCGCTCTGTCCGGGCTGCTGCTCCCCAGCGAGCCTTCGCCCTCCGCGCCGCTCCCGTCCGCTCCTTCGCCGCCGCTGCCTCCGCTGATGTCAAGGCTCCCGTAGCCGTCTTCGGCGTCGATGGCACCTATGCCACTGCCTTGGTAACGCTTCCTTGAAAACATCCACAATCGTCCTCGCACCCGACGCCTACACCATCGAGGGCCTCGTCCAAGCTTTTTCCATGCCAATTGGCTTCGCGAATGCCCTCGTCGGCTGTCAATGTCGGGCCAATGGATGTCCGCGTTGTCGCTGTTTCTCTAACACTTTTTTGCGTCAATTTAGTACACGGCCGCCGTCAAGACTGAGAGCCTCGATCCCACGGCCGCTGCCCTCACCAGCCTCGGTGCACTCTTCGAGAAGGACCCTAAGCTCGCCATCATCCTCACAGCCCCTACCCTGACCGTTGCCGATAAGTCTGCCATTGTCGAGGAGCTCGTCAAGCAGATCGGCGCCAGTAGCGAGACTGTGAAGAACTTCCTGGACACCCTCGCCGAGAATAACCGCCTCGGCCTCCTCCCCGGCATCGTCGAGAAGTTCAGCACCATCATCTCTGCCGCTCGCGGTGAGGTCGAGGTCACTGTCACTAGCGCTCAGGTACGTCGTGCGAAAACCGTCGGATATACGAGGAAGAAGCGAGGGATGGAATTCAGCGTCACGACAAATGCGACATGAAATATCAGATGGATGGATGGGCTAACGCGTCATGTTTAGCTCCTTGACAGGCGAACCCTCAACCGATTGGAGACTGCCGTCTCCAAGTCCTCGTACATCGAGGCTGGCCAGAAGCTCAAGGTCACCAACACTGTATGTGCCCCCATACCAAACCCTAGCCAAATTCGAACCTCGGCCATCACCACCACATATATCCAGACACATAACCTAATACCCCATCTCCAGGTTAACTCGGACATCGTTGGTGGTCTCGTTGTTGAGATCGGCGACCGAACCATCGACCTCAGCGTCTCCTCCCGCATCGCCAAGATGAACAAGCTCCTGACGGACTCTCTGTAAAATCACCTTAGTACAACTACCTCTTTAGTCTCCTTGATTCGTCTTGCGGTACGGTCGTTCGGACTGCTTGCCTCACCCACGTCCCCGGCCTATTTATCAAAAATGGCCGTCGGGGGCTTCGACTTTTGTATCCCGTGCGGTCGCCGCTACGGGGGTTGTCGATGGAATGAATAGTGTAGGAGGGTGTGCATAGGGCGCGCAATACATGCAATTCCCCCCAGCCATGTGCTTGTTCTCCGTGTGGTGATTTCGTATCAGTAAATGTGTCGCAGTAAAGTCTCTCAACTTAATAATACAGTGTCAGTCACAGGCCCAGAACTTCAGCACGGTATAAGCCGACTGTAGACTACGTCGCGCGATAGTGGTGCCTACTTGCTCTTTTCTCAGGTTAAGAATTCATGCCATACGTATAGATCTAATAACCAAAGGGACTAGATCGAAGCAGTAATACTTTTTATTGGCATTTTAAACACCCTATCTATCTGCATCTACCCATACATTCCACCCTTAAGCCTTAGGCTCGTACTCATCATCATGCTCGTAGTTGCCAGCAAGGTCGGCATCCTGATATCGACTCAGTTGTTCCGAAATGTAGCTATGCATGTGAGTATCTGCGATACTGCGCTGTCTAACTCGCTCTGGATCTTCCAAGCGAACTGAGTGGGCCGAGTGACCATCATCGTCAAAGTCACTACGAGCACCGATTGAGCGGGCTGTAGACGACCGTCTCAGCCGAGGCATCCCATTGGCATGAGGCACCCCGTTTTCAACTCCTCGGCTAACCGACTCATCAAAGTAGTGAGCCATGCCCATGGAAGGCGTCCGAGGAGTCTGAGGAAGACGGCAGTTGACACTATTCACTTGTTAGCTTGTTATTGAATCGGCCAAATTGGAAAGAAGGCCCACCCAGTGTCATGAATCATTCGGGCAATCAATCCGGTCCAGCCACATTGATGAGTAGCACCTAGACCACGGCCGTTGTCGCCATCAAAGAACTCGTGGAACCAGAGGTAGTCCTTCCAATGCTCATCAAAGTCAAGTCGATCATCGCCTCCATTGATACTTCGACGACCATCATCAGTTCGGGCAAACAGATGTTGCAGGCGATGTTGGATCTCCTCGGCAACTTTTCCCAAGTGCATGTAGTCACCGCTGCCAGTTGGGCACTCAACCTGGAACTCGGTGCCGTAAAAGAGAAAGAAACGCTGCAAAGACTCAACCAAAAGGAAGTTGACGCACAACCAAATTGGGCCTCTCCAGTTACTGTTTCCTCCAAACAGTCCGCTATCGGAGTCACCGGGCACATATCCGACTGAAAACTTCTGGCCATTAACCTCCATGGAAAAGGGGTGCTCCCTGTGGTATCTGGACAAGGACCGAATGCCATGGTCACTGAAAAACTCATCTTCGTCAAGCATATGCTTCAGAATCTTCTCTAATCTTTCTTTGCTCACAATGGAAAGTAAAAGACGGTTGCCTTTTCCTCGTTTCCTGATGCTAGCCATGTTTCTCTCGGCCATGTCACATCGGTGTTCCATGAACCAGTCTACCCTTTTCTTGAAAGAAGGGAGCTTATGAAGCAACTCAGGCTCGAGGGTAATGGTCGCATAGAGGGGAATAAGGCCAACAAGGGATCTCACTGGCAACTGCTGAATCCAAGGGCCGCCCCATGAGATAGCATCGTAGTAGAAGCCATCTTTTTCGTTCCAAAGAGACTTTTCATCCTCGTGACCAGTTCGAAAGGTCATTGCATCACTAATGAAGATGAAATGCTCAAAGAACTTTGACGCGATGTCTTCGTAAATGCGACGGTGCTTAGCTAGCTCGAGAGCGATGTTTAGCATGGAGAGACAATAGAACGCCATCCAGCCGGTACTATCTGCTTGCTCAAGCACACCACCCGTCGGTAAGGGCTCGGAACGATTAAACAAGCCAATGTTGTCCAAGCCTAGGAAGCCTCCTTCAAAAACGTTCTTTCCATCGGCGTCCTTTCTGTTGACCCACCAAGTGAAGTTGAGAAGGAGTTTCTGGAAAACACGTTCGAGGAAATCGAGATCCTGGCGGCCATACATCTTGCGCTCGATCTTGAATGTTCTGAATGTGGCCCAAGCATGGACTGGCGGATTCACGTCGCCAAAGTTCCACTCGTAGCTAGAACACGGTCAATTCACATGTACGGCGAAGCCTATGGTGGGGAAGACTTACGCTGGAAGCTGTCCATTTGGATGACAGTACCACTCGCGCGTGAATAAGTCAAGCTGTTTCTTGGCGAAATCAGGGTCAATCATAGCCAGGGGAATGCAGTGGAACGCGCTGTCCCAGGCAGCGAAAAACGGGTATTCCCATGAATCAGGCATCGATAGGATATCATCGCAGTACATATGTTTCCATTGCTCATTTCTCACACCCTTACGGCTCTCGGGTGGAGGGGGCGTTATGGGGTCACCGTTTGCCCAATGGTCCCAGACGAAGTAATAGTGTTGCTTTGACCACATCATTCCGGAGAATGCTTGACGTTGAATGTTTCGAAGATCATCGGCCATGGGGAGGGGACTGAGTCTGTAGTAAAACTCGTCGGCTTCTTCCTTTCGGTTTTCAATGATATCATCGAACTCTTCCTCGTCGAGATAGCTATCATCTCTCCTGGTAAAGCGGAATCGAACAACTGTTACAGCAGCAAGTTAGCAAGTTGTCCATACCAAGAAAGCGTATTGTACCTACCAGCGCACTCTCCAGGGTTGACACCGCCGTCCTCATTGAAGTTGAACCAAGCAGCAGATTTCGTACCCGTTCTGGCGGGGTTGGTTGCTTCCTTTTCGCCATCGACAATGTGCCTATGGAATGCATCCTTGACGTAGGGCTGCTTATTCTCCTGCTTGTACAAGGCTTTGAAGTTTGTATCATTTTCGGTGAATATGAACTCGGGCATGACATCCTCTCCACTAGACCCCACGCCAGGAGATGGCGAGAACAAAGCGTATCGGTCTCCGAGGCTCCAGTGGGTAGATTTGATCATAGTCTCGTCATGATACTTGATGGAGGGTTTCTTGTTCTCAGGCTCCCTTCCCCAGCTCCAAGTATTGCGAAACCACACCTGGGGCACAATATGTAATGGAGCAGGGTCTGGACCTCTGTTCCAAGCTGTGACTCGGAAAAGAATCTCATCAGGGTCGTCGGTTTCTTTGGCGGTCTCGATGAAGATGTCCCAGTACCTATCTTCATCAAACACGCCAGTATCCAAAAGCTGGTATTCGTTGTCTTCCTTCCCTCGGCGGGCATTCTCATCGATCAAGTCCTTGTAGGGAAACTTCTTCTGGGGATACTTGTAGAGGAACTTCATGTAGGAGTGCTATTGCCAATTAGCAAGGTAATACTTCAGAGGCGCCGGGATCTATTACAGTCTATTTAGGTGTTAGCTGAAGGGTTTTATTGGGTTATGCTCGACTCAGGGCGTGGTACTAACCGGGGTATTGTCAACATGGAAGTGGGCTTCTTTGATGCTTTCTCCATGATTGCCCTGTGGGTTTGAAAGACCAAAGAGTCGCTCCTTGAGGAAATCGCTACATTAATTAGTACGAACATGCGATAGCCTTTAGAAATGAGGAGACTCACTCCTCTTCATTCCAAAACGAGAAAGCAATGTTCTCATAGCCGTGAGAATCACTCACACCGGCGATGCCGTCTTCACCCCACCTGAAAGCTCTAGACCGGGCATGATCATGGGGAAAATCTACGCAAATTCGTCAGTCTATGCAGATACGTGCAGTCGAAGCTGGACATACGGCTCCAAGCGTCTCCGTCAGGGCTGTAATCTTCTCTTACTGCGCACAAGTCAGCAATGGCGTCCTCATAAGTATGCGTTTTTCAGCGTACCAGTAGCCCATTGTCGCTCAGCGACGTATGGGCCCCATTTCTTCCAATATTTTGTACGGTCGCGATCCTCTTTAAGGCGCCTCTCCTCCTCTGTGAGGAACTCGTGGCCGTCAAAGACAACCATGATTGAAATCGGTGGTCGGGCGACGGATAGTTCAGCGACGGCTGGGGAGGGGCAGAGTAGTGGTCAAGACTGCAGCGCGGGGCAACGAAAAAAGAAGGAAGCTAGAGAGTGTCAATGGAGTCAATCTCAGCTTATCTACACCTTGCGATCGAGTGGGCACGACAGAGGGGAAGAAAGAGGAGAGCAGCACGAAGGAAGAGTAAGAAATAAAGAGCTTCACAGTGGCGGCAAGACACCTTTTGATGTGGATGACATGCTAGGTGGGTATGACGAGCGAGTTGGGCAAAGCTCCAACCAACAAAGCTACCATGGCTACACTTTCCGTAGCCGGACATTCCTGTCTACCTTACAGTACGAGCTTAACAGAACAGTCATGGCTTTTGCGGAGTAATTGATAAGACGCCAGTATCTATGGAGGGGGAGAAACCTGTGACCAAAAAAACTGCACCACACACCTAGATCACGACGATACCCGAGTCAAGATGGATCCTCACCGATGATGCTCGCACACGCAGCCAAGACAGCGGAACCCACCATAGTATAGTCAGCTCCACGATGCCAACCCGCCAGTCGGAAGCCGTCGAACGCCAGCGAGGGGGCGCTTGAGAGTCTGGGACCCTTGGAATTCCAAGGGGGTCCCGCATTGGACTCACCGAAAAAGGCCTGGAACTGGTGGAGTTGGTGGATGACAGTGATTACAACAGCATTATCTCTCTCACATGCCTATGAGTGATTGCTGACTGTACTGTGTATGGCCTGTCGAACTGTGAGGCGCTGGGCGACGCAGCCACTTGCAGCAATGACGTCTTTCATGCACCAAGATTTTTTTGTGAATTGACTTCCCCATTTGCTTTGGTCGCGCCCCTGGCCCTAAGGAATCAAGGTTTACCATCTCGGAAGCACGTTTGGAGTAAATTCCCCTAAGAGGAAAAAGGCCATTACATCACCATCAATTTACAATGCCATCTAGACGTGCTTGGAACTACTCTCATCTGGGCTTCAGGAGGCAAGGCTCAAGTTAATGTAGCTTGTGATGACTCAGCTTCTGCTCTATACTTCATACAGACGATGTAACTCCTATCTTTCTATTCACTTCGCCGGGTCAGTCAGTGTTGGGAGAGGGAATTAGGCTACATGTGGCCATCACCTATAAAGTTGTGTGGTACGGATGCAAGAACAGTACGAAGATGACCGCAGGTAGTAAGACTGATAAAGAATAATAATGTCACCTCGGTCAAGAGCAATGGGACCCTGGCATATGCAAACTGATGGAATGAATTGAGCATGAGCTCAAGCGCGGATCAGGTGGTGCAACCAGAGTTAAAAACACGGTTACTCACTTCTACAGCGTACAGTAGGCAAGGTCAAGGTCAAGGACGCCCAACATAGCATCAGCTCCAACAGGGCACCAACTCCAGTAAGTGATTCGTCATTTGATTTACCAGAAGTCTTTGGGAATTTCTAAATACACTTGAGCTTTTCTCATGCCCTCAGTAACCCAGAGATATGATGCGCGGACAACTAAGACTATGGGCCATAGGCTCCCAAAATCAAGATTGCTCACCTCCCTGTTAGGGGGCGCGTTCGATTATCGGGCCACTCAAGCACAAAATAACACGAGAACCCCGGCCACTTTCAGATCCTCGTCTCAAGTATCGGTATGCCTACTTACAAATAACCGAGTCTGAAGGGAGTGTTGCCCTCGATATACATTATGAATCAGCTGGCCTTTTACCAGCCTCAGGGTGCTATGCTATGACGGGTGAATGAATCATCGTGCGCCGCCTTTTCATTGGCCAGGTTATCCTTGTCCACCAAGTTCCCCCAGCGTGCACAGCGCTGTCAGCACGGCAGAAAACAGCCCTGAAGCTCTCGATGGAGGACAACACTTGCGCTGGCCAAAGCTAGAACCACGCGCCTCGACAAGACCCATTTGCCATCCACTCCATCACCAGATACCAACTCCGCCACCAACGATTCGTGGCTTCAGCGATCATTTTGTCGTCACCATCAAGCTTGGCACCTGTCTGTCGTTTTTAAACCGCTTCTCGTTATGCGACGCCATTCCAACCTCTAATTTTTCGATCTTTTGAACATCCATTGAACCTGCTTCCTCTGTTACCGACATCTCCGACAATTGAACGACACGTCGCATTTTCTTCCCACAGCCCTTCCCACTTTCGAACTTCCGCGCTCTCACGAAACTACAACGATAATGGCCGATGCTATATCCTCACTGCTCCGGAGGATAGTCCTAGAGTCTCCTCCAGGGGAGTGGGCCATGAGGCAACTCCGGGAGCTGCTGGTCGGCGCCCTGAAGCAAGGTCCTGTTCCCCAACATGTGTCCTTCGAAATGGATGGCAACCGTCGATACGCGCGGAGCCACCGGATGGAAACTATTGAGGGCCATCACCACGGATTCGAGGCTCTTGCCAGAGTATGTTTGGCCAAATAATATAGTTGCGCGCAGCAAACTAACAAGCTCTCGCCAGATTATGGAGGTTTGTTACAAATGCGGCGTCAAGGTCGTAACAGTCTACGCTTTTAGCATTGAAAATTTCAACCGTCCGAAATACGAAGTCGAAGGTCTCATGCAGCTAGCAAAGGTTAAGCTAGAGCAGTTGACAAACTACGGCCACATTCTCGACCGATACGGCGCCAGGGTTCGAGTTCTAGGTCAGCGGGAGATGATACGAGCCGATGTTCTAGCAGAGGTAGACAAGGCCGTTGCGCGAACAAAGCACAACAATAAGTTCGTACCAAAAGGCGAGAAGAGTTTCAGGAAGCTTGCTAACACGCAACAGGGCTGTTCTAAATATTTGCTTCCCATATACTTCCCGAGCTGAGATGACCACCGCTGTCAAGTCGACCGTGCAAGAATTCCTTGCCCCTACCCCTCCCAAGACCACCCCTTTTTCGCCTTCCAGAATCAGGCAAAAGATTCTATCTAGACAATTGGACGGTCGTGAGGGTTTGGCCACCATCCCCGATGTCCCACCTGAGGACTCTGTTAGTCTCGATGAGGAAGGGAAGGACGATGGTGATGGTGATGGCAATTCTTCGTCGCCTACACTTCATCCAGACTCTCCCTCACCACGCCTTCGAGCAAGGAACAGTTCTTCCAACCTTTTAGGCCTGCCAAACCCCGAGTCCATCACTGCTGAGACATTGGACAAGCACATGTACACCTCCAACGACCCTCCCCTGGATATTTTTGTTCGAACGAGTGGTGTTGAGCGCCTCAGTGACTTTATGCTCTGGCAATGTCACCAGGACACTCAGATCTTCTTTGTCGATACTCTGTGGCCAGACTTTGACCTCAAGGACTTCATCTGGATCCTGCTAGAGTGGCAATGGCGACAAAAGCAGCGAGATCGTGATGAAATGCCCGTTGGACGCAACCTGAAGGCGCGTGGCGTGGTTGAATAAGCTGGACAAATGATACCCCATGCCCATTATGGACATTATGATTAGGATGCAGGTAACAAGCAATCATTCTACTTAGATTCAGCGTACATGGGACTTGAAGGCAGATGTTTGGCCGGGGGATCTATTGGGAGTTCCTAGTAGCACTCTATTTGCATATATCGACATTCCTTAATTTGTATTAATAAATCCATTAGAGTTCATAGAGAAAGCGAATTAAAACACAAGTTATTTCCTTACCTCGAGACTCCCGTTCTACTTATTTAATGGGGTTCAATGACGAAATATAGTAGTAACCTTATCAGATAAGAAAAAATAGGCCGGGATCGGGGTGCTTGTTTCTCCGACTGTGGGTCTCATGTGCAGACACTGCAGAATGGCAGCGGAGCGGCAGTGTGATTGGTCCACTTTTAGAGCGCCTGGGTGGTGTGTTGGTGCTACAACGACACCCGCAATCAAGCGTGCCTTCCCCGAAATCAAGTGGAAGAGCCATCTGCCTGTCTACCTACCTACCTACCTCTGCGTCTGTTTTCTCCCAGTCTCCCGCTCGTCCCTCCACGTCATCCGCGTCTCTTCCGACAGTCCAATCGTCCAGTCGGCGGCGCAAAATGATCTAGCCCTTTCTCTCATCAGGCAGCTTTTACTATTTCTCGCCTCACTCTCCTACCATCCTCATCGTACCGGCGTCCAAACCGCTTCGTTCCACCCCAATCGGCTCGGACGATCACATCTCCCATCTTTACCCAGCAGCTTCACCAACAATGAAGTCGGCCAAGCCGCCCGCGCCGGAAGCCCCGTCTCACCGAAGAGCACAACCAGTTCGACAGACGCGGACGAACCCACCACGCACTTCAGCCAATATTGGTCGCGCCGTTGGTGGTAGAGAGGCAATAGCTACTGGCTCTCTCAGCGACCACTCCATCGACATCTTCCCAGCGATCACACATTTCGCTGATGCCATTACTGCGCTCCCAAAGGAGCTGGTGCGACACTTCACTTTGCTGAAGGAAGTTGATGCTAAACTGTCTGCCCCCGAAGCAGAGCTATTTCGACTCGTTGACGCCGCAACCAAAGCGCCCCTCCCCGAGCCGCGTCCGAACAACGAGACGTCGAGTAACAATGCACCAGGCTCGGCGCCGATGAGCGCCCAGAATAGCACCAGCGGCAATGCTCCAGGCAACGGCTCGCAAGCTGGACCAGCCGCTGACGACTCTCAATCTCACAATGATTTAATTTTCGACCCCTCAAATCTGCCTCGCCGGCACCTCTACCGACAGACGGCCATCAAGATTCAAGAAATGCTCGTCTCGCTTGAAGAAAAAAATCACGTCATATCCACAGCCAACGAGACACTTCGAGCGCAACTTGCCCGCATTGATGATGTGTGGCCATACTTGGAGAACGAGTTCAGTGAAGAGACCAAATGGGGAAGCACAACTCATTGGGCATACCCTGAAAATCGCATTGGTCGATCAGCACAGGCCGACCGCGCCCGCCGCGACGGTGCGGCAGCTATCTCAGCTGCTGCGCAAGTCCTTGCCGACGAGGCAGCAGCCCGGAGTGACGCCCGGAAGCAGGCAGTTCAAGCCAAGAAAAATTCGAGGAATCACAATAATACCAACCATCATCAGGAGTCTGACTTTGATGATCATGACGGCCGACACAAGAACGAAGGCAAAATGGCACCTGGTCCTAAGTCCCGAAAGACGGCAGAAACTAGCAATGTTGGCCTTGGTATCACTACAGCAAACTCTACGAATAGCGGTAACCCCCCGCAGAAGAGACGAAAGGTCGAAAAGACGACCAACGGCGCGACCACGGAACGCGCCATGAGCTCCGTGTTTGGAAGCACGGCGCCAAAGACGAAGACGACCAGTCCTCGCGCTACTCCAGCGCCGGAGGGACCAAAGAAGCGAAAGGCCCTCCCCTCTGGGAGCGGCCAGTCGAAGAAGACGTACGTGTTACTAGCTATTAAAATTATTGCTTGAATTCTAACTCGATGACTTGTAGCAAGAACGGTACTACCGGTTTGCCGCCGTCCGCCACAACGTCGCCTGTTATCACCGAGCTTCCCGAACCCAAGCCGATTGTCCAGGCATCTCCAGCTCCTAGTACAGCACCAGCCCCCGCTCCCACACGGGGGCGTAAGAATTCCATACAATCAGCCAATGCAGAAGGCGGAAAGGGACGCCCAAGCTCATCTTCATCCAATAAACCCAATGGAATCCACACCAGCGTCAATGACCCTAACTCTCAATCAAGTGCCTGGCCACGGTCTATACCGGAAGCAAAGGAGCCCCCAGAACCGGTTGTGCCTGTCAAGACTGAGATAACTAAAAAAGAAGTCGAGAAATTAGACACCATTGCGGTGCCCACGCAATCAGCCAGCAAAAAGGAGAACAAGGTCGACGACAACGACCACAAGAGTGAGTCAGTGCCTCCGGCACCCCAGAGCTCAACGGTCACGACAAAGAGCGGTCGAGCTAGTAAGCCTTCTACACCAGCAATGGCGACGTTCCAAGAAGCTTCACGGTCGCGTTCATCTCGAAATATTGAGGGCAATGGAGGGAACAAGAAGAACCAGAAGAAGATAAATTCTACCATTCACGCGATTGTTGGTCAGCAACGGGTAGGCGAAGGTCCTATCGGCAGTATGCATGGCGAGGATGAAGAAGGGGAGGTCGATGCAGACGAGCCAACATATTGCTATTGCAACAGTGTCAGTTACGGGGAAATGGTGGCATGCGATGCAGCTGGGTGCCCACGAGAGTGGTTCCATTTAGAATGTGTTGGTCTCAAGGTCGCCCCCGGATCCAAGGGTAAGTTTTGATATTCACTTCATGGTTTGACATGCGATGGAGGCTAACGAAGCGTAGCGAAGTGGTATTGCGAGGACTGCAAGGAACGCTTGAAGATGGGTGGCAAGAAAGTAAATGGACGATAGAATCGTACACGACCCAAGCGCACGATTCACGGCTGAGTCACGATGGTCTCTTTAGGGATGAATGATTGGTCTTAGACGGCTTTCCACCGTCTAAGTTAGACCGCATGTAATGAAAGGTACACTTGGCGTTCCAAGTTTTTTTTTGGGGGGGAGGTTCTGTTCGTGTATTTTACCCGGCCCAGTCGAAAGCAGCCGGTTAGGGTTGCTCTACCCTCAGCATTGCGGCGAAGCATAAGGAGTGTTTCATTTGGTCCAATGTCAGGTGGCATGTTTGGCAACTTTGGAATTTGGCGAGAAAGAAGCGGGGTGAAGGGAGGTGAAGCATGGACTACCAGGATTGAAATTGCGGGGTGGACATTTCCGGGAACGGAGTCATTTGGAGTATTGGACTAAGCATAGAAAGCATATAGTACCTGTATCAGCAAAAGGACAAAATAAAAGTCACGATGCCAGAGTTTGGTGGTTTTGGTTGCTGCGGGACCTCGGAACACTATGGGGCGGAGGAAGGGGGCCAAGAAAGCTGATCACGCGGGGATAGACGCAGAGCTAACGAGTAATGGTTACCTAACATTAAACGGGAGACCGGGGAGGGGGACGAAAGCCCAAGCCATTGACCAACGAAAAGGCTGGATTGTGAAATTTTGAGGGGAAAGACCGGCGAGATCGAGACGAGGAAAGGCGCCATCTCGTGGCCCATGGGGAAATATCTACGCCGCTAAGAGATACTATGTGTCGTTGAGTAACTATTTAGTTATGTTTTCACTAGACTATTCTGTAAGCCGTGTGTTCCAGTTTTTGTTGAGGCCCCGGGCCGGTTCGATAATTTCTCGACGCCGGGGTAAATATGGCAGTTCATAAGGAAGTTGGCATAGCGGGCGTCGAGGAAACGGGGAGAACAAGACGGGGGGGAAGGAGGCTAGGCTAGTAGATGTGCACAGGAACCGGTGAGGGCGTTGCTCTAGAGAAATCGATTGACTGGCTCGCGAGTGTCAGTTTCCAAGGTCACATGGAGGAAACTGGCGGGAAGAAACTCTCAAATGTCGGCGTTTGGAGGTTCGGCAACGCTAGCCGATATTTGTCTCGGGAGACAACAATTGAGTTGTTGGCAGTTGTTTTCTACCTAGAGAGAACTTGAACAGTTACGTAGCCTCCAGCGGGAGCATCCAAACATGAAGAAAAAAAAAATCCGGGGTAAGTCGACGTCAGGGAGGGGCGGAGCGGCAAACTTTGGGAGTGGGGAAGTACGAAGTATGAAGTATACAGTGTAAGAAACGGAAGTCGTGTTGATCAAATTGCCACGATGAAAGACAATATTTCGGTCAAGAATCTTACCTGAATTGCCGAAAGATGTCTTGCAGTACGGATGAATTCCATGATTCATCGTTGGGCCAAGAATGATGGAATTTTGGTCAAAGTTGAGGTTAATTGCAACTTGAGCCCCCCCCCCTGCGCGTCAGACACACTTATTAGACGCAAAGCTCGGCCATAGGCTCTACACCTGCAGCAGCGACTGCATACCTCTCGCTCGCTCGCTTGCTTTGAGCGTCTTGAATATGCAATGAAACGTAATGATCGGTACTAGTAACTAATTAAAAAGGGGCAAAGGTGAGAAGAAAAAAAAGTAAGTACGGAGAAGGATGGTTACTAGTGAGATTTGTTGGGTCGGGCTCTCAAAGGAGCAGCCTCACACTCTGCTCATGTCAGGGGATGTGTCTTAGATCGTTGTGAGACAATCCCGTTGCGTTTACGAGGATGTCGACTTTTTCGGAATAATATGCCAAAGATCAGCAGATCAGTTCTCACGCTTAATTCTGGTTTAGCGGCATATTTGTTAAAACTCAGCAATGTTTCTAATACGGTCCTTGTTACACGGAAGTGCTTCCTAATAGCCAATATGAACATACGGTGTAATTAAATCTGGATCTGTCGTTCAGCAATCATTCCATAACTTAGTACTATTTCTATCGAAATTAGGGCGGTCTGCCTTGGCGTGTGGACGTGCGATGTGAGGGGCACGTGGTGTGGCCTGAGTTGGGTGCTTGGACGCCTCTCGTTGCGTGATCATTTTTCCCCTTCTTATATACCAGGGATGCCATCAGCCCAGGCTTTGTACAGCTTATTACACAAACAAACCGCGGAGCGAAACAGAGCGCGAAGCAATCTAGCCGCGCCTCTTGTCTGGCCTCATGGAATCGTTGACCTGCCTACTTCTGATGCAGCTTTACCGCCATTGTCCTGGTATCCTCGATCCTTAGCCTGCAAAATACCTAGCAAGTCGTCCCATTCTCGGTCAGGACACTTATAATACAGTAGATTGTAGGGGTCTTTCACCTTCCCCCGAAGTGACACGGCGGCGGCTGGTATCGGTCTCGGCCTTTCGCGGAAGTCTTCCAAATACGGGCATCATATTCTAGTGCCGTCTCGTGTGTCCGTCATGCTGCAACCGGTCGTCAAGGGCCCCGTTTAAGCTCGAGTTGGTGCCGCGCCTAACTTTGGCCGATGAACGGCGGGAAAAAAACGTGGTAGATTTTCACCTGGAAGATTGTCCGGCTTCGACTCGAGAACAAAGCCGCTTTTGGGAGGGACCGGGTTCGTATTGCCGGTCCCCTTGGGATAATCTTACCTACTATGGCAGGAATTTACTTTTAGTTTCTTGACTTCTCGTCGTCTTGTTCCCCAAAAAAAAAAAAATCCGTAGGGATCGGCCCCCAGGGCTGTGCAGGGTGTTAGTGATCGGAGGTTAGGGCAAGGTCGGGCAAGTCGGCATCCCCGTCCGCGGCGGCGGGATCTGATGGAACACGTTGGAGGGAGCTTCTGTTTCTTCGACGCCTGTGCGCCTACTATCGGTTCCCTAACTACTTGGCCGCTTCTATATCTACACCCGAGACAGGCCGTAAACCGTCCTCCTTTTCATGTCTAGCTTGCGAATATGCCGGAAAGTACATAACATTGGTCGCAATGAAACGCTTGAATCGAGAGTCAAACAAATTGTCGAATCGCAGGACTCGCATTGTGCTTTGCTCGCAAATTGGTCACAAGGAACGAAGGAGGGGAAATGGGCTCGGTTCCTTTGGCTCTCCCCGCCTGGGGTCATTGAATCTATTACGTTACGGTTTGCAGGGAGGCTCACCGGGTTGTTCGAAGGAGGCGCAAAAAAGGTGTGATGTAGCACCATAAGAGGAGGGTGTGTGTAGTAGACTATACAGTGTTTGTTGTCTCAGTAGGTAAAGATACGCGAAGATGGACGCTGGGTTTTTTTTGTTCGGTTTCTGTCGCTGAATAAGTCAGTTTTGCGTCATCGGCTCTTTTGACGATTAGGTCAGGTAGGTATTGCCTATGGCACATGGCTCATATGGAGCCGGAGTCGGCGATGAGGGCGAAGGCGAGGGCGGAGAGGTCGGAGGCTACTACGGGGCACTGAGGTAATCGCCCGGAGAAACTGGGAAATGCTCGATGTTCTAGCAATGATGAATCAAATCGGATCATGCGGCTGTTACTTGGGCTTATTGAAGCGATACAGCACACTGCAACTTATTATTGTACCCGTCCATCCATCCATCTCTGTTAACGAAGTGACACGCCCAAGGTGGTTTATTAGTCACAGCTTCCAAGCGCCGTCCAATCGCCACCTTGGCGCAGGCAGGCACAGGGCAGCAAAATGGGAAGATTTGAGTGTCAGCTGAGCTGGTACACAGGACCACTCGTGGATTTCTATTACTCAACTTAAAGCTCCAGCTCATACCAACAAACTTCGCCAACGTTCCCCTGGTGGCCGGCTCAAGGACCCCTCCAAGGGGCCCCTAGGTGGCGCTTTCGTCAGTGCCAAGGAGCGGAGCGGAGCGGGTCCTCTTTTGACTCTTGGTCGTGATGGAGAGTTGGTCATGGCTCATGAGTTCCGAGCGCTTGGTCGGTCGCCGCTCGTCGGTGGTCGCTTTGTGGTTTAATATCTAAGCCATGGCCCGATGCGACCAACAGTTTGCCTCGACCTCTGACTCCTTTGCCTTCACCCTCTTCCAAACCTTCCAAATACAGTACTTGAATAGAACCTGTTTCATACTTTTGATGCTTGTTTTCCTTTCTTCCAACTGACAAGCAGACAACTTACCTGTCGACTTCGCGCATCATCGAGTCCCCATTTGCTCTTACATAACAGTTACAACATCGCTTCCCTCCTCTACGACCCATTCCCACTTGTTAACGTCGAGCCCTCCGAGCACCGGGTCGAACGTAAAAGGCGAAATTTTTATT
Organism: Mariannaea elegans; assembly: GCA_930272665.1. Lineage (NCBI taxonomy): Eukaryota > Fungi > Ascomycota > Sordariomycetes > Hypocreales > Nectriaceae > Mariannaea > Mariannaea elegans. The sequence goes on along the minus strand of CAKNEU010000002.1, from coordinate 857,353 downwards.
TCTACCTTTTTTTTATTGAATCCTGAAAATTCTTGTTGAGCCTGACGAAGCTCTTACTTGTTTCACTCTCCCTGAATACACCCAACTCATCTTCCCCTCCCGAAAGGGTCGTCCACAGCGCTACCGTTTCGTTCTCTCCTCTCGACATTCGCATGGCCATCCCCCTCAGCCCGGTGCACCAAGAGGTGCCTCACTTTGATCTTCCCGCCCTGCTTAAGGCCAAAATGTCTCGCCCCGATTCCCCCAACAGCAACAGTGATAAGACAGCCCGTTCGTCCTTCTCCTCGGTGCGAGAGAACGACGACGGCCTGGCGCAAACATTTACGCGCTCCAAGATTTCCTCCTATTCTCATGGGACGGAAGAGGTATTCGATGAATCACCCTCTGCTGAGATTGCACAGCCTTTGTTCCAGGCTCCTCTGACGCAGCCTCACAGTCGGCTTCATGGGTTTTGGTATCCCGCTGATGGCTTCCGTGGGTGGAAGCAGATTCCCATCAAGGGCAAGGCCGCGAGCCGCAGCTGCGAGGACCTGCACAAACTGTCGTTGACCTGGAGTTCTCCAGCGCCCGTCGTGAGGAAAGCGCCTCACCACTATGCCACAGGCACATCGCCCTTGGAGCGCCTCCCAAGTGAAGTTTTGGGTAAGTTCACTAACCAAGCCGGGGACCCTGTTCTGATCCTGCAACACCCCTGTCATACTGTCTCACGCTGACTCGCTGATCTCTAGTTGCCATTATCGATCTCCTCGTTATCGAGATCCCTCCCAACGGCCTCACTACACGCAACGCCGATTTAATGGCCCTTCTCCTTACTTCACGATCTATCCATGCCGCGACGCTCAACACCCTCTACCGACACATTACCATCCCCCACTCGCGCATCTTTCGCAAGTTTCTCGCTACCATCAACGAGTACCCTGCCTTGGCCTCGATAGTGCGGCGCTTGGACTTTAGCCACTTTAACCCCTCCGCCATCTTCTCGACCGCGAGTGAACGGGCGCAGACTCGAAACTTGACCTCCGAGACCCTGCTGAAGTGTTTGGAGCTGACCCCATACCTTCAGGAGTTTCTCGCCCAGGAGTATATTGATGGGGATCTTGGTCCCGATGTGATCAAGAAGCTGTTCTTTGAACTGCCCCGTCTCCAGGCGGTGGACTTTTGTGGTTGCGCTTCACCCTTGTTCAGGAATTCCTTCACAAGCCTGCTTGAGCAACCCTGGCCCGAGACTCTCTCCCTCACTCGCCTCTCTTTCCACAAGTGCCTGAACCTGCCCGCGTCCGTCTTCGAGCACATCCTACCTCGGCTCGATCATGTTACTCACCTCGATCTTGCTGGAACCCGAGTGACGGATCTCGCCCTACAGAGCATCCCCCAGACTGCGAGACTTACCCACTTGAACTTGGCCAAGTGCAGAGAGTTGAGTTCCGAGGTTGTGGTCAAGTTCATCACAACCCACCCTGCTGTTATTCAAACTATTGTGGTCCTCAGCCTTGCTACCAACGCGAGTAGCCATCTATTGCTAGACAAGGCTGACGTGGATGCTCTTCTCCCCCGATTGCCTACCACGTTGCGATCTCTAAGCCTAAAGGGAAGCAGGATGGACCGCTCTCACCTTCCTCTTCTTACTCCTCTTATCCAGCACCTCGAGGAACTAGCCATTGGCCGTGGGCTTGACCTCACCGATATTCACCGACTCCTCTATCAGAATCAGCAATGGATCCCTCACACTCTGCGCTACCTCGATATCTCCGACATCGATACCATTATCGGAAGTGCGAATGCCCTGCTGGGTCCGGGCAGCGCCCCACTACACGTTATCGAGCTCGAGAAGCGCGCATACGAACGAGTGGCTAAGATGAAGAAGAATCTCGAACGCGTGGGATGGACCACCAAGGAGTTTGGTAGTCGATACTGGCTAGTCCGCATGAACTCCGACGGAACCACTCGGGACAATGGTGCCCGGTGGTGGAAGTTGGGGGCAGAGAGCTGGGGAATGAGGAAGATCCCGGTTGCGGAGGCCGACGTCGGAGGCATGTACGGCACTTTCATGTTCGGGCGACGATTGTAAATGTGCCCGAGCCGCGGTTTTATGACGATTGGAACGATAAGCAGCAGCATCTTTGTTGGTTTTCCTGATCTCTACTCGTTTTTCCTATTTTGGAGTTGTTTCGGCCTGATTTCCCTTTGGTTTTTTGGTTGGTTGCATTGGGCGGAGGGAAAATATCCAAGGGGCGCACAGCATTGCAAAAAACTTAGCGAAAAAAGACAAGAAGTCATTTGGTTCAGACATTTATTTAGCATTATGAAGATGATGAAGCACAAAAAGCTGTACATAATTAATAATGACTTTCATGAGCTAGTCAAATATTGTTGCCTTCATCTGTGAGGTCCTCTAAGAATTGTTCATTTGGGCTTCAGGGTACACCAAGCCTCAGCGAGCTTCCTACATCGGCGAAGTGAACCCGCCCTCCACAATCTTCAGGGGCGAAATGATCGTATTCTATTGGTGGCTTGTAAATGAGGAGAGAGTTGGGATAATTCTGGTTTGTCGTCATAATAATTGCTATCTCTTGGTCTAGGACGGCCTATTCGGTTCCTGCCATTGGCTAGCTACCAAAACCCTGGGTAGCAAACAGGAAACTAGGCCAGTTAGAGTGATACTGAACGCATGTTTCTTATCAGATCCTAAGCCTGGGTGGTGTGTCAAGCAATTGACTCTAGTAAGTAGACCTATAATTCTAGCCAACCAGCTGCTCTCAACATCCTCTCAGGACACCAGGCCTATCTAACTCCGTGGAGATAATCCCAAGATCTTTTCAGTCACCAATTCAATACCGGGAAATCACGGAGAGACCCCAAGTAACCATGGAAACGTTACAGCGGTAATCAACTCCACAGTGACTTGACTCCGGCAACTTGCATGTCTACTTGCTTTTATTCGTCAATATCGCAGGACAAGTAGGTCGGAGCTCGCCTCACTGTTTAATCTAAGCCCCGTCATGTACATGATGTACTAATTGAGGGATTTGTTTCCAGTCGGAGACATTTACCTTCTTCGTCAGGTCCCTCAGACGTATCATAGAGCGCCATATGGCTGTACATCAAGCGACCAGGAATACTCTTCAGTTGGTGGATGGTTACACTACAACAATTACGGGCTTGAAGCAGGTACCGAGGCTGTGGATAAAGGGTCTGAAACAGAATCGAGGCAATGAAAGAATATGAACCATACTATGATCCCTAAGATGTGTATTTCCGGCAGGACTTAAAACTTTCGCTTTTATACTCTAATTTCTCCTCTCGTTTGTAGTTGCTGCGCTGGGTAGGTTCTAGACTACACCAGAATGTGTAATGTTTAATTAGGACCTCGTTATTTGGGGTTCATCTACTTTGGGTTTGAATTCTGTCTTGCGGCTTCATTACCAAAATGATGTTAGCCAGAACCATACCACAACCTGCCAGACATTTTTGAAGTAATATATTATAAAATAAGGAAATGGGAATATATTGAGCAAGATTTCTCATGTATTATAAGGTCAAGCAACATTGTTTCGTACAAACTTGAGCCATGCAACTACAACGCACAACCCTATGCAGGATTCGCGGAGTAATTTACTGGAAACGTCTTGGTAGAATGGTCCTCATGAACTGGAACTTCATCAACTTAAGCCTATGCTCTCGGACAGAGAAAATATATTCATTAGATTGCGCATATGTGCTAAGTCATCCCGAGAACTTGATGAACATAGAGGCGTATGATGGCATGCCTCCCATTACGGAGTGCCTTAAGACTGGCAGATACAAGCCTCATACCAATTCATCAACGAGAGCTACACAGTCGAAATAGCTAGCCTTAGTACTTGCTTTATTGAAAGGCCAGCCGTATCTTAATTGTGTTCATATTTTTTCATGTGAGTGTCTTTAATTGTAACCGGCGTTAAGCTAGAGCCTATTTTTAGGCAATGATGTCGTTATGCATTGAGATCGGATCAACTATACCCCGACACAGCGGTCACGTGAAGCTCCCTTCATACGGGGATGTGGCCAAGATCGTGGCTTGCTTCCTGGTAAGCTCCAACACAACGACAATCCGAGTCCTGGTGCTTCAACTGCATCACCATGGCTCCTAAACAGGACACTCCGTTCCGCTCGGCGGACATGAGCATGGTTCAGCTCTATGTCTCCAACGAAATTGGTCGCGAGGTCGTCACGGCCCTCGGCGAGCTTGGACTCTGCCAGTTCCGAGATGTAAGCTAACCTATCATCAAATATCTCCTCGATGCCGTCAACTAACGCGTTTTCTTTCAATATAGCTCAACGAGAATGTCAGTGCCTTCCAGCGAACCTTTACTCAGGAAATCCGACGACTCGACAATGTTGAGCGACAGCTGCGTACGTCACCTCTAGGCAGCTACGAAAGCCCTTCTAACAATTGATCAGGATACTTCTATGCGCAGATGGAGAAGATTGGAATCCCGCTTCGAAAGCTTGATCTTGACGTTGAGAGGCTCGCATCACCCTCTACTTCAGAGATTGACGAACTCGCCGAACGAAGCCAGAAGCTCGAACAGCGAATCTCGGCCCTTAACGAAAGCTACGAGACCCTGAAGAAGCGTGAGGGCGATTTAACCGAATGGCGCTGGGTTCTCCGCGAGGCCGGCAGCTTTTTTGATCGTGCCCACGGAAACGTCGAAGAGATCAGAGCTTCAACCGATAATGATGATGCCCCCTTGCTCTCGGACGTTGAGCAGCACCAGGGAGCTCCGGATGTTGAGCGATCCTTCTCCGGCATGAACATCGGTTTCGTCGCTGGTGTCATTGCGAGGGATAGAGTTGCCGCCTTTGAGCGTATCCTCTGGCGAACCCTCCGTGGCAACTTGTACATGAACCAATCCGAGATCCCCGAGCCACTAATTGATCCCACCAACAACGAGGCCGTCAACAAGAATGTGTTCGTCATCTTCGCTCATGGCAAGGAGATTCTCGCCAAGATACGCAAGATCTCCGAGTCTATGAGCGCCGAGGTTTACAATGTTGATGAAAACAGCGACCTTCGACGTGACCAAATTGCTGAAGTCAACAACAGACTTAACGATGTTCAAAACGTCCTCAACAACACACAGGCAACTCTTCAGGCGGAACTTAACCAGATCTCCCAGTCCCTGTCTGCCTGGATGGTTCTTGTTGCCAAGGAGAAGGCAGTCTACAACGCCCTCAACCTCTTCTCCTACGACAGTGCCCGCCGCACTCTCATCGCCGAGGCCTGGATCCCCACCAACGACTTGCCTCTCATCAGGACGACGCTTCAAGATGTCACCAACCGAGCTGGCCTCTCGGTTCCTTCCATTATCAATAAGATCCAGACCAACAAGAAGCCTCCTACGTACCTGAAGACCAACAAGTACACCGAAGGTTTCCAGACCATTGTTAACGCATATGGTACTGCCACCTACCAGGAGGTCAACCCGGCGATTCCGGTCGTCGTTACTTTCCCTTTCTTGTTCGCCGTCATGTTTGGCGATTTTGGTCACGCTATCATCATGCTTTCGGCTGCTCTTGCTATGATTTACTGGGAGAGATTCCTGAAGAAGGTCTCCTTTGAGCTTTTCGCTATGATATTCTACGGTCGATACATTGCCCTTGTTATGGCAGTCTTCTCTGTTTTTACCGGTCTTATCTATAACGATGTATTCTCAAAGTCCATGACTCTCTTCCCTAGCGCCTGGGAGTACAGGAAACCGGAAGGCTGGACCAACGGTACCGCTGTCATCGCTACTCTGAACAGCGAGGGCTACAGGTACCCCTTCGGTTTGGACTATGCTTGGCATGGTACTGAGAATGATCTACTCTTCAGTAACAGCTACAAGATGAAGATGAGTATCATTCTTGGCTGGGCTCACATGACGTATTCACTCTGCTTCGCTTACATCAACGCTCGCCATTTCAAGAAGCCTATTGATATTTGGGGTAACTTCATCCCTGGCATGATCTTCTTCCAATCCATTTTCGGCTATCTTGTTATCTGCATCATCTACAAGTGGTCTGTGAATTGGCCTGCCGCCGGACGTCAGCCTCCTGGTTTGCTCAACATGTTGATCTACATGTTCCTGCAGCCCGGCACCCTAGACGAACAGTTATACCCTGGCCAGGCCATTGTTCAGATTATTCTTCTCCTCTTGGCCTTCGTCCAGGTGCCAATCCTCCTCTTCTTAAAGCCCTTCTATCTCAGATGGGAGCATAACCAGGCACGAGGTAAGGGTTATCGTGGCATAGGTGAAAACTCCCGCGTTAGTGCGCTGGATGGCGATGATGATGAGGCACAGGGCAATGGCAACGGCCATGGTCACAGCTTTGATGAGGATGAAGAGGGAGTAGCTATGATCTCTCAGAACATCGACGAGGAGCATGAAGAGTTTGAGTTTTCTGAAGCGATGATTCACCAAGTCATTCACACCATTGGTAAGTTCATGAATCATGGTGCTATTCAATAACTATGTCTAACAACCTCGCAGAGTTCTGTCTGAATTGTGTTTCCCATACTGCTTCTTATCTCCGTCTCTGGGCCCTGTCACTGGCTCATCAGCAGCTAAGTGTTGTGCTCTGGAGCATGACTATTGGGCCTGCACTGGCGACTCCTGGTGTTATTGGCGTCATTATGATCGTTGTTTGCTTCTATATGTGGTTTTTCTTAAGTAAGTTTTCATCGACTAGACAAGATTCTTGTGTCCTCTCTAACGTCTGTTATAGCGATTGCCATTTTGGTTTGTATGGAGGGTACCAGTGCCATGTTGCACTCACTCAGATTGGCGTGGGTCGAATCTTTCTCCAAGTTCGCCGAGTTTGCGGGTTGGCCTTTTGCGCCCTTCTCGTTCAACGCTCTGTTAGAAGAGTCGGAGGAGCTGAAGGATTACTTAGGATAATCTGGAGGTATTGGTCGGGTTTATGGATGAAATTCCAATTGTTACAGTAGACTTCGTTGTCCCTTTGTTGTATGATAGATAGTAACACAATTCATCCTTATATAGAATTACTAGCTGTCCCATGATAGACTTGACCTATCCTTGATATTATTGAAGTAATAGACTAACTAACTATACTGGTATTTTTGTTTCCTTTGCTCTGAGCGAGTTAACCCCAAAGAGGAGCTGTCACCTCGACCGCTCGTTCAACGACAGCTCTTACTCTGTCGGCAAATATTTTGTTCGTACATTCCACCTCTAGATCTTCTAGCCAAACTGTTGCCGACATTCTATCCACCTTAATCGAAACGCCGGGCACAGGAATGCCAATCTTGTGTAGTCGCGCAATCTCCTTTTGCTTGCGCTCCTCGATTTCCGCGTTCGCTTCCCCGTCTTCAATCTTCATTGCGTCCTCATCTTCGGGTTCCTTGACTTTTTCATCTGCGATCGTTGGTGGCAACTTAGGGTTAGCCACGGGGGCGACATTGTCTTGGCCAAACTGTGCTTCGAGGAACCACAGGAGACGCTCCAGGCGCTCCTCAGGGCTAGGCGTGCGATGCGGGTTCTTGGCGGGTAGCTCATGGGTGTGAGAGTGCTTGGCTGAGGAGCGCTTCACGGCAGCCGGGGAACTCTCAACGGAGAAGAGTACGGCCATGACAGAGTCGGCGATGCCATCGTTGAGCATGTTGCCTTCCCACTCAAGTTCGACTTCGCCGTTAGTGCGGTAGCGCACAGTGACACACCCCATGACGAGATATGCTGCTACAAGGCTGGCGACTTCCTCATCTGCCTCCTCAGGCTGGATATTTTCTCCTTCGGCATGAGCATCGTCACCATTGGTATGTCCGTTTTTACCACGGTGCATCTCAGGAAGTTCTTCGATGGTGCCGAAGGTACCCTCAAGCGCCCAGCGGACGAGATCAACGCCCGCGGCGCTTAGTGTTAGGCGCTGCTTACAAGTAATAGTTGTAGTGTTGAGACCTGCGTACTCGCGCAGATCCTCGGGTGCCATAAGAGAGAGCTTGAAGTCATTCTGCACGAGCACGCCAGTGATGAGGGGAGCTGAGACATCCAACTCATTGCCAATTTCCTTGGGCGGTTGAATCGATGCAAGCTTTCCGACAACTTTGGCAGTTTTGTCCGCTTTAAAGGGGATACGAAGTTCCTCGCAGTTACGGGGGGAGTAGACTTTGACCTTCGCCGTTTTGTTAGCGTTGAGGGATAGAAGCTTCGACTTGAGACGCATCATGTTGTGCTGCTCGCCGTGGACTAGGATCTTATATCAAAGTTAGTTATAACTGGAAGACTGAAATATGGTCAAATTTGGGCTACGTACCACAACTGGTGCTGATACCTCTTCGATGAATTCACGGTTCTCAACACCATCGACATGGGCAGCAAAGGAGTATTCCTGAACGCTGCACCGTCGTGGGATGAGTACCTTCTCGCCGTCGCCGCCGGGCACTCGCCGCGCGCCGGCCATGCTGCGTGACATGACGGCCTGAATCTGATCTGGTTCCTGCATGATTTGCTTCGCCATGGTCCCCTCAACGCTGTAACCTGTGATAATGACGCCGTTCTTCTCGCTCGGTGCCCATCGCTCCAAGAGCTCTCGGCTTACACCATTCTGGAGCATACCAGGACTGGCAAGCATGACACAGCCACCCACATCGTCAAATCGGTCGAGATTCTTGAGAGAGCGAATATACTTAAAATCCCAGGGACCCCCTTTGCCCGCGCTATCACCAGAAGCTTCTGCCTCAGCCATTCGCTCTCGAAAGAGGCGTTTGATGTTATCGTTCATGGCGCCGACGTAGGTCTGGTAGACAAGCATACACTTGCGTGCCAAGTTACTGGCATAGTAGATGGGGTACCTCTGAAAGTCGGAATGTTTACCCCAGTACTCATCAAGGATGAGCAAGAGTTCCTGGGCACGTCCTAGAGCGAACACGGGCATGAGAACGCGGCCACCACGGTTGAGAATGCTAGTAATCGACTTCATGAGGGCCTGTTCTCGCTCCAGACGCGGAACGTGAGAGGCAATACCATAGGTCGATTCGGTGATGAGAACATCAATCTTGACGCCCTTAGGAACCTCAGCAGAGACAAGATGTCGATCATGCTCTCGGGAATAGTCGCCCGTGAAGAAGATGTTGAGGCCGGCAATCTCAATGAGGAACATGGCTGCGCCGAGGACATGGCCGGCAGGATAGGGGGTGATGCGGATAGAAGAGATAGTGTGAGTAGTATGGTAGTCAATAGCTTCGATCTGGGGGAACGTATTGAGATGGTCTTGCTCAGTGTACACGGGTTGCGACGTAGGATTTGATGATGTGTTGCCTACTCGAACACTGTCCTGAATAAGCCACTTATAAATAGCCTTGGTAGGATGTGTCATGAAGACACGCCCTCGAAAGTTGGTCTTTGCAAGAACATATGGCAACGAGGCAGCGTGGTCGACGTGGAAACTATCTTTAGTTAGCCATAGTCCTTTCGACTGATTGATTGTTTGGCTGGAGGATGGGATTCAAGGACAGGACAGCATCACGAGACAATGAGAGACGTGGGTAAATGGGTACTGTATTGTATTCATCTGGCATACTGGATGGAAAATATCACACATGGAGAGCTTCGAGCAGGGGAAGTACTGTCCATCCCATCACAAGAACACCAATGTTGTCCACCGCCCTGTCCAGCCTGTGTTCTCGAAGGGGAGGAAGGGAACGCTTACTGGCTGATGAGGAGCACGTCGACAGTGCTGAGATCGAAGTCGTCGTAAAACGGAAGAGCGGCTAAGCCATCGTAGGCGGGATGTTGGCCTGCGTCGAGCTAGCAATGGCAATTAGATGAAGTTGTCGCAGAAGCCTCGATCTATTTTGGCTGCTTACCATCACCGTTTTTCCTTTGTATTGGATGATGTGACATGACCGTCCGACCTCATTTCCTCCTCCTAGGCAGAGGAACATGAGCTCGTCGGAGGGGTCTACGGGCTCCTCCACCGCGGCCGCATTCATCGCGGACGCCTTTCGTTTGGACGCCATGGTCGCGCAGGCACCTACACTTGAGCTATCAGTCCCATAAATAGCAATTCGTAGTCCTAAATCGTTAGTTCAATAATCCCTCAGACTGCGCACAAGACAGTTGGGATTGTGCGTAATGCGACACACAAATAGCACACTCAAGGAGCAAGGAGTCGCTGCTTCGGGCTTTGGACATTGAATCTAGAAAGAAAGCTACGGCTAGTGAGTGACCAAAGAATCTTGAGCTAAGAGCGACGCGTAGAGTGCACGGTTAAATCTCGGTATGAGCCGGTTCAAACGGCGCGCGGCTCAACTCACGTGACTTTAAAACTACGCGACTCTCGTTCTTGAATCGAAGCTCTCTCTTCCATGGTACTGCCAGTCAAACACCATCTCAACACAGCGACGACACGCAACGTTTCCATCTTGCGACACCACCCTCATTATCTTCTGCCGAATTACTTTGGCGCAGATTGCTTCAAAAGCTTCCGCGAAAGTGCTGTGGAGGCCAAGCGCGTCGGATGGGAGCTGTCACTACTAACGTGACAGGCTTTCCTGCCTGCTGAGCTTGCCCTCACCAGTCTCTGCCTCCTCTCCCTTTCATCCACATCTCGAGAACACTTTGGGAACGCTCACCATGGCTCAGCCGCAGTCTCAGGCGCCGGCGCAAGTTCCGCCGCGCGCGTTCTCATCTCCCCAACATACTCCCTCGCCGGCCGCAGCGCAGTCCGGCTTTGCGCTTCCTCCTAGCAAACGAGTCCGCACCGATGGCCCCCCGTCCCAGCCCGAATCACCATACGCTACGTCTCCTTACACCGCGAGCCCCGTGGCCACCGGGACACCGCCAGCAACTGCTGGGTCACCTGCTTACACGCAAAGCCCGGCTCTGCCGCAAACCTACTCTACCCCGTACACAAATGGACACACTACTCCCGGACTGAACCTTCCAGATACACGACCAAGCTCAACGCCCCCTATACAAACTCAGCATCATTTGCCGACTCCTCTACCCCAGTATGCACCAGTAACGATGTCTCCCGCTTCAACACCTGCTCTTGCCCCAGCGCAAGGCCCCGGTGCCATGGGACCTCCACAACGTCCAGCCGAGCGACCAACCAAAGATTATGAATACGACGTTACCGATTCGCTAGCTGGCACCGGTATCGATCTTCGAGCCGAAGAACAGTATATGAATGATCTGTACTCGAATAATTTTGATATAAGCGACGCACGAACTGGGTTTGCGCATCACCCTCCTGGACCCAAGGCTACATTTTACGGCGCTGGTCTCGCCAATCAACCTGCACAGCCCACGATGGACCAGCCTCAGGACCAGTTTACTGTGCAGCAAGCAGAACGCGCTTGGTCAGAGTCATCGATGCGATTAGCAGTGCAACGAACCCAAGAGATCAACGATCCCTTTCTTCTAGTTGCAGCGCTACATCGTCGTGCGGAGAAGATTGCTAGGGAACATCATCTTAGTCTTAATCTCGACTTGAAGAACAATAACCAGTCAATGGGTAAAATGAGGCTTCCAGAGCAATTTCCCCAACCACGAGTTACTGTGAGGGTCACAACAGGCCCAGGTTCAGCCATGGTTCACACCATGGGCTCCTATATTCCTCACGACGCATTCCTTGTTGATCAGCTAGCGTTGATGTCGATTGCAACGAAGCAGAGGCTGCGTGAGCTGGTGGGGGATGCCCACGTTGTTGCTTCCAATCGCCAAAAAACGTCTCATGGCGACGTTCATGAAGACTGGGTTCCCGCCGCTGCACCAATGAACGCAGAACCTCTCGGCCCTATCGAAGGCGAGAAGAATGGTCCCGGAGTAGATGGAGCTGAGGGAGATGGTGCGAACGCGTTAAAGCGTGAGTATGGTTGTTGTCGTCACATACCCATTTGTACTGACCTGTTACAGGCTCTAGCGACGCAGCCACCCTAGACAATAATTCAGCACCGAAAAAATTGCCTAAAATCTCGTCTTACATGACGACCACGATGCGTGAATTGGCACGACAGGAGCGTGAGTGGGAAGAGGCGCGACTACGAAAGCGTCAACACCGTAAAGATGGCATTCCAGAGTCAGGGACCACACCCTCCCGTTCTGGTAGCGTAGCGCCTGGGACGCCAGGTTCCGTGGCCCCGGAGCCAGAGAAGCTTACCAAAAAGGAGATGAAGAAGAACCAGGCGCTCAAGGCTGCGGAGGCCAACAGTCATGCCAACCAAAATATGACGAGTAGTATGTTTGCTGGGTTGGGCGGCAAGGGTGGTCTCTTTGGCAAGAAGAAAACAGGCAAGACATATGACTGGATGAATGTTGGCCGTGGAGGTGGTGGTGGAGGCACCCCTGCGAGAGCTGCGACCGGCCCTGGCAAAGGAGCTGGAGGGTCAGCAGCCTCAACGGCACCTGCAAACATAGCTATGACGACCGAGGGCAGAAATCGACTCGGCACGTGGAGAGAAGACAAGGAAAAGGGCAAGAATATCCAGTTGCGGGACTGGGTCACGGTATTGGAACGGGATGGTCGTGAAGCTCGAGCACTCCAGCGTGCATACCTGACCCTGGACGCATCAAACCCTAAATAAAATACCTTCAACTTAAGTTGGATTGGCGAGTAATGGGAGAGAGAAGTGTTAACAGGGCTGAGAAGGAGGGAAGATACCCTGCGCCGTGTATTTGTGGGATTTAACTTAGCCCGGCGTTATCTTGAGGAGTTGGGAATTAGGAATGGGCATTCCTAGATGCAAGGCAAGCAATATCGGAAAGACTGGCATGGTCCCTAGCATGCTATGATATGCCATGCCAAAGCATCTACCGGTTTTTTGTCTCATTTTTTAACTTGAACTTAAAGGGCTAGCATAGTAAGTGATAGGTAAGGGCTGTGCCAGACGATAGGAAAGAGAAGCCCAGATGAGAATCAATTAAGTCTCTATTATCAATCATGAGCTTCCCTCTTGTGATGAGGTGCATTTCTTACAAGCAGGCTTCAATTGCTTCTTATAATATAGTTTCATGAGGAATACCGGTAGTCTCAAACGAAACGTATTGTTTGACGTTATACCTGATAGATAGCCCACCTATTAATTGATAACATTAAATTGATGATGGAAGAGTGAAGGAAGAATATGGAGTTTTCTAGTGTAGGGTTAGGATGGATAATGAGTTAGCCATCGTATGCGATTACTCTGATTATAGCAACCGACAGACACCGGCCTCCTACTAGGGATAGGAGTAATGCCCAAAGATTCCGGGCATTCAGCAAAGACGTACCAGGTATCGCTACCGACTGATCCGCTTGATGGTAAACAATTAGGCGCTTGTGATTGGTGCATCTTCAGAGTGACTGACACTTATGCCATCGTTGATGTACCCAGTCTATCCTCCATGTCTTATTAATCCATCGGAACTGTGTAATTGCGCTTGTATCAGCGAGAGGTCGAGAAACAATTAATCACTAGTCTATCACCATAATTAAGTCAAAACATAACTAACACTCAATCTTTGACCAGAGATGCAACATGAATCTTCCCCCACCCAACTTACACGGCCTAGTTTCATGATGTCTCGATCAATCGTGAATCGAATGGGGAAACATCGTTCATGAGTAGCCTCTCTTCTTCAAGCTCCTCGATTAGCGGATTAAGGTTGGAGACAGCTCTCCGGCCCGCTACAAGAGTAGCATCATACCAACTCCTCAAGCGGAACTGCGACAGCATATCATATAGGTCAGACATCCCATAGTATTTTGCCGTTGTGAAACTGTTGTCCGTAGAATAGAACATTGCTTTTCTAATCATTAAGTACTTCTGTACGGTACCCTTATCATTAACCAATACTGAGTTGTCCCGCGGCGCTGTCTTCTTCGCTAACTCAGCTTCCTCTGAGACCTTGGCCAGGAAATCGTTCTTATTCGTATGTGTCCATACACACATAGACCCAATTTGTAGGTAGGAGGCTTGGGATATGTAAGAAAAAACCTACTAGTAGTTCTAGTCACTACGTGGCTGCACAATGACCAGTCTTTAGCAAAATGATGATTAATAAAGCGACTGTTTACTCCAAAACAACTGGCTGCCAAGGACAGAGACATACAATTGCGACCTCAGCCAAGAAAATGACTCCACTTAAGTTTATCAAAGAAAGCTATTAATCCAATCATGAGATTAATCATCATCTACTAATTGTGAGACTTTGCATAATGGTGCGCTGTTCGGTGAATGGAAGCTCACCATAGGCTTCAAGTGATGTTGCGTTCTTGGGTGGGGTAATGGCGGCATTTCCCCCTCTCTTCTCAACCTCGATTTCAACTTCAACGTCATACGTCACCACCAGAGGAAATTCACATCACATTCTTGTCAGCACTCCTATACAGCTGTCGAGAACAAGAACAAGAGCAGGGGAACGTCATCTCACCTCAGTATTCATTGTTGCGGCCGGCAAGCTCGCCCCAATACCATCTTATCAACGGCAGAGTGTAAATCCAGATCTCTCACACCCACCGGGACGACCTACCAACCTCAGCTGAGCTGTATCATAATGACGATCGCGGTATTTTGTCCCTCCCCATCCCTTCCTTTCAATTGAGGAGAAAGGGAAGAATGAGAGAGAGAACTACCAGATTGGCTGACGTGACTGCGGGATGGTGATTTAGGCAGTGGGCCAGATCTGCGCGACAGCGTCGATTAAGGGGAATCTGGAGCAATGTGTCAGATTGGTAGGCAGGGCATCTGCGGGAGGAGCAAAGGTGTGTACAAGTTGCTACGTGAGGTGAGGAGCCGCATGACCATGTAGAGAGGTTGTCTGGGGGGGAGACGGGTTGGAGATTTGCCTGATGCAGCAAAGATGTAACGCAAATTTCGGCCAGAAGAGAGGCACGAGATCGATATGAAGTCATTCTGGCCTGAACCCCAGACTCACACGAGGACGTGGTGAAGCATGAGAGGCTCTGCGAGGTGGCAAATAGTCAAGACGCGGCGAATACTCCCGTGAGACATGCGCAGGGCCGACTGAATGAAACATCACGCTCCCTCCCTCCAGCTCACCAAGGTCTCCCCCCCGGAGCCGCTTCTCCGGTCCAGAACGGCGATACCTCGCCCTTTACTTTCTCCATCTTTGTTCACACGGTATACTTACACTCACTTCTTCCAGATCCTTTTCCTGCCCGAAGCTTCAGACTACATTGCTCTCAATGCCCGGGACTCACTTGAGCTTGCGGAGCCACAGTCAACGTCTCCCTTTGTCAAGGGGCTCCAGGATGCTGCCCGAAATCACAGGATAGCTGTCCACGTGGGCATCCATCATCGCCCTGAGAATGATGGCAAGCTGCTGAACAGAAATTTGTATATCACTTCTGAGGGAATCATCGACGACGCAGCTACGTATGATAAGTTACATGTGTTTGATTACGGCCCCTTGAAGGAGAGTGCAACCGTACAGCCAGGCCCGGCACTAACAGCACCATTCGACTCGCCTGTCGGCCGCATTGGCAGTCTCATATGTTTTGACCTGAGATTCCCAGAGGCGGCTCTAGCTTTGGCTCAACCCGGTCCGAACAGCGCGTGGGCACGGCGGCCGGCCCAGATTCTGACTTATCCGAGCGCCTTCACTCTACGGACGGGCATCGCGCACTGGGAAACGCTTCTACGGGCGCGGGCCATTGAAACAGAAAGTTGGGTCATTGCAGCAGCGCAGGTAGGATGGCACAACGGAAAGCGGGCGAGCTTCGGCCGGAGCCTCGTGGTGGACCCATGGGGCCGTGTGGTGCTCCGTCTCCGAGGGGCCGTGGGTTACACCGGCGATACGGAGGCCGATGCGGTGGCCATTGAAAAAGGCATCCCGGAAGGAGCAGCCGAGGAGGGCGCGATCGAGGAGTTGGGCTTTGTCGATGTTGATCTGGAACAGTGGGAGCGGGTCCGCCGTGAGATGCCGCTAAAGCGCCGAATGTAAGTCTCACTTGTATTGATCTTCTTGCCTCTATCGTCTGTCGTCATCGATTTTTTCTGTCTTATTTCCTGATATCCCAATGGCTATGTTTCGGTACACTGGGATCTACTGTCGAGGGACTTGTTTGCTGACTAGCATAGTGATGTTTATCCCGAACTCAGCACTGGATCAACTTCGTCGTAAGACGAACTCAGAGGGGAACAATGGACATTCACTCCCATGTCGTCCTGGACATCAATTGCAAGTATATTTTCATACTATGAATTAATAAACCATAATGCAAGCACCATTGAATGAATGTGATGATGCCCAAGGCTCAGCAAACAAGAGGCGGTGACCTGTTTCGGCAGTGCTAGCGATCTCGGCGCCTTCTCGCTCTGTAACTGACTCTGAGCCCACCCTCAGCACTGAACAAACTGACCTGTCACTTTTCAATATGCTATCAGTCCCATCTGTCCCTGAGCCTTGTAGTTCGCCACTGTAAGAAATCGCAACAGCCACTGTAGCCAAAAGACTGTGCCACCCGTGCACGAGAGGTTAGAATTCCTGAGTGCGGTACCAGGTGGCCGGGTCAGCAAGCAGGGCTCCGCGGAGACTAATCATCTAGCCGGAGGCGGTGACGGTTCATTGGAACCATGATTGCACGAGGCCAGAATGGAATGGGGCTGACAAGTTATCATAGGTACCCGTACAGGGTCTCCTGTGTCTCCATCTACATTCGGCTGAAGGGAGCGCCGAGCGGTGGAACTAGGAAAGTCGTGTAATATTTCGATGAAGCGTTCGTGCTCGGCGATCGTTAGCTCGGCTAAGCGTCAAGAAGACCCGTAGCCATGGTTCTGGTTTTCTTTTTCTCCTTCTTGGGGGGGTTTTTTTCGTTTTGCTTTTTGTTGTCTCTTTGAGCTTTGACCTGTTACATTGAGGACTTCGGCACTTCTTCTTCTTCTTCTTGGTCTCCATTGTTCCCAAGAATGGATAAGTCTCAGCCCAGCTGTCAGACACTTCATAGTCCGAGCACGGAAGGCCTTTGCTTGATGTTGGCAAAGACACCACCTGATCGGGGAGGTGTTCATTGGTATGGAGCAGTGGAAAGGGCCGAACAGAATCAGACAACATCCGCAACATCCCCCAACCCTTCCCGGGGGAAACAACGCCGTTAGTTTGGCAGTCTCATCGTGTCTTAGGAGGAGGATCGCCCCTAAATTATATAGGAAAAAGAAAGGAGATCGCTCCGGCGTTGTACGCGCCGCAAGCCTTTAGTGTTCCTGGGACCGCGTACCCACAGTCTCCCACCCTGTCATAACCAAGTACCTCGTGCTACATGCTCCGTACTGTGCATACTACGTGTCGTCTCTTTTCTCAGGAAAGGGTCCTCGCTAAAAAAGGGAAAACTAGAAGAAAGCGTTTCCTAGTCTAGTCACTGTAGTATCGATGGATGGGGTTGGTTGGTTACCGACGGAGAGGTAAGGAGTGGTACCGTAGTCAACGGCGGCAAGCCCTGGCTGTTACCCGCGATGCAAGGTGGCCAGGGGCTGGTTGGTTTCGACCCGAGGTGCTGGTTGACTGGAGAGCAGAAGGGAGGAAGTACTCCGTCTCACGGGGCAGAACTCCGTATACCACATAAGGAAACTACACAGCGGGGAAAGGGCACTCACCTCCGAGACAGGACGTGCTGTCTTCGTTACGGGACAAATCAGAAGGGACCTGCTTGAAGAGACAAAAGCCCGGACAAAAGAGGACTATTGTTGTCAAGCTGGTGTGGTTCATGTTTTGATAGCATTGACAATAAGCACGAGCGTCATGCAATTGAGATCTGTCCGCCATCGTCATGCTGAATATCGCATTCCGTATAAGTCCCTAACTACCGTGCAGGTCCAGACGGCCAGCTACATGCATGCAGTACGTAGCATCGCTGACACAATATGCTTCTACCTTGGCAATATAATCCCCGATATCCAGACATACCTGATACTCGCTCGGGTAGAGCCCTCGTCCGACTCTCCGCTAGCTCCCCTTTGTCACGATGAGAGATCTCGCGTTTCCAATCGTCTGGGTCACTCTAAAAAAGATGGCACAGTAATGGTAGCATGCGGCCACCACTGGCCAATCTCGCCTGCCACCTCGCTTGTCCCCTGTCGGCGCATTTTGACATCCTCCTCCCGGAAGGCCACATTCCCATTCCATCGGAGAAGAGAGTTGAAAAGCCTGGCAGCCTTGTCCTTGCGGGGGGGGGGGGGGGGGGGGGGGGGGGGGGGGGGGGGGGGGGGGGGGGGGGGGGGGGGGG